>JAULBZ010008159.1:0-10915 GCA_032360805.1 Neoturris breviconis | reverse complement strand
TCAATGAGCTTGCAATTGATTGGTTTCTTCGGGACGAAGAAACCAATCAATTGCAAGATCACTGATTCAGCACTCTTCCCCTAGTAACTCAGTGTTCTGCCATATATGGTAATATACGGTCAGTAAATTAAGCTATCCCAGTAGGCAAAAACTTGTTTAAAGTCCGCAGTAAAAACGCTAGAACAACGTTTTCAGCGTTGTTCTAGCATTTTTACTGAAAACTTTGAGCAGTTTCTTGCCTACTGGCTTATGATAATACAACAAACATCACAATTTTCATAAATAAATCTCCGTCCCAGTCCTTCTTTCCTCATCTCAAAATTTGTGGATAAAGAGGAAAAAAGAGTATGGATCGGAAGTGTAAAAATATGCAACAACCCAATTTTGACGCCCAACAACCACCCGATTTTGACGCCTTAACATTGCTTGCAAGTTTTTCGACAACTTGCTTTCTGCAGAGGAATGGTACATTTGGCGAAAAGCATGGCAAATTTACACATCACTGGATTATCATCAACACAAAGCACTGGTGCCAGTTCATATTTCGTTGGTGTTTTCGCTATAAAATAAATAGGTTATTACATGGGAAAGAAATAAAATAATAGAAATCTGGGGAAATTGGATTATTGATTATATTTTTACATTTTGTGAGCAGGAAGACATATCAATGATTGCATGATTAGTGTAGTGTACCATTGATTGTTCGAAATTATTCTGCAGTATCGAGGAATAAAGGGGGGGGGAATCTTCCAAATCTATAGTTACTGATAAACACTTGTACTTTACTCACTGTTCCTTTTCATTTTTAACTTGAATTTTAGCTTTCTAACGAGTTGACTGCTCTATGTTATTGTTGATTTCTTTAAATATTCCATACTGCTGAATAGAGTAAATAATCTCTGTTGAGAAGGTATGGTCAAAAAGTCACCCCTCCACAGTAATTATTTGCTCTTATTTCAATCTGAGTATGTTGCCCAAAAGAATATTAAAAAATTTCGTAAATTTTGTAGCTTTTATGCAAACTTTCACACAATACATTTCCTCGGAACAACGTCAAAACGACGTTTGTTTATAGTTATTCAGATGTTGTTTCGACGTTGTGACGTTGTGACGTTGTGATGTTGTGTGCCTATAGGGAATAATGTTACCTCCAGTCTTTCTTGGGTTCACTTCTTTGGTATATATTCTTTTTCTGGCATCGTCATAACTTTCATCAGCATTATTTAAAATCTGTTTAATAGAGATAATTAATTAAAAAGTATTTGATGTCATGGCAACGTCGAATATGATTGTCGAATATGATCTAAATTTGTCATTTTTTGGGGCGGTGGCGGTGGCGGTGGAGATCTTATACTTGGGCACAACTACAATTATCCACGCATTTGCACTTTATAGAATTAAAATTATTTAGAATTATAAACAGGCAAAAAGTTTAATCTCTTAACTCTATTTATGGCAAAAATTGCCACTCCAGTTTTATTGGAATAACCTTTTGTTCATCGGAACATACAGATTACCTTATTTCTGCAACCTCGTTCCCAGGGCTTCTTGCCTTTTTGAAACACGGAAGAGCTGCTCTAAAGGCAAGAAGCCCTGGAAACGAGGTTGCTTATTTCTGCACTCATATCGGCAGATCATTTATATGGCAAGCGAGTCATCTCGCATAACCGATATCTTGCTTTCTTCATTCGAGATATCGACTAGGCAACATGAAATATACACATTTCAGGACATGTCAATAGTTGAGTAAACGAAATGAAAGTTATATCGGGTCTATATAAACGGAAGAATGAGTTATGCCGACAATGAAAGTTATATTGGCTGAGAAATATATCGGTCTTCATATAAAGAGGACCTAAGATGCATCATAAATTAGCAATTGTCTGCTGCCGAAACTCAACGTTTTATCAAAATCGAAAAGATGTCTTTTTAAGGGACCATCTCAAAATTTCGCTTCAAAAACAAACTTTTTTATTAGGGTTAAATCAACTAAAATTGACAAAATTCCACAAAAATAAATCTGTGTAGAAGTGTGCAGGGTCATTGACTCAGTACTCTCCTCTGTAGATTTTATTTTTTGAGACAGTTCCTAACCTTGACACCTCGATTAAACTTTTATTAGTATGGTGATGACCCCCTGAATTTTTAATTTTGCTGTGAAAGTAAGATAACAAAAATTATTATTCAGGAGATTATTTTCTTACATACTTTAAAAATCTACCTCATACTTTTGCGACTTTTTGCCCACTTAATCTTCTATTAATACCTTCCTAAATTAAAATCTACAGAGGAGAGTACTGAGTCAATGATCTTGCAGTGGATTGGTTTCTTCGTACCGAAGAAACCAATCCATTGCAAGCGCATCGACCTAACACCCTTCTGCACAGATTCATTTGTGTTGAATTTTGTTGATTTAACCCTAACAAAAATAAGTTGGTTTTAGAGCGAAATTTTGAGATGGTTCCTTAGTAGATTGATCTTTTAAAAAGGTATATATGAATTTAAAACTTTCGCTAAAATAGTAAATTTTTGATATCCCCAACAAGCCTTTAATCTCAAGATCAATATTATGTTGACCCCTATATATGTTGACCCCTATATGTAGACCCCTATTTGGAGCTCTAATCTGTACATAGCACTTTCATTTCAAAATAGAAGGGCACTGTCACAGAACAACAACAAGTAAAGTTGTACACCAGCGGTTGAAATAAGAGCAAATAATCACTGTGGAGGAGGATACTGTGAGCATAGCTTCAGATTACTGGAACAACCAACTTAGGCATTTTGTAGTATTAGTGCTTTGTATGTCTGGCAAGCCTCAAAACAACAGTTGGACATCACCTGTGGAAGAGCATTTTTTGAGTACAGATTTCAGTTTCACAGCAGAAAAACGTACACAAAAACACTCCTCCACATGTGATGTCCGACTGTTATCTTGATTCTCTAATTTCTTCCTCAAACATTGTTTTTTTCACTCTCACTTGCCTCTCTAAGCCTCTGTGGAAGAGCATGTTGTGAGGCTATCCAGGCAAGAATTATCTGAAATAGTAGACATCATCAGACTAATAAAATACTTAAATTTCTTTGGTTAATAAGGACTGTGTACTGTCAAATTTAGCACAAAATCCTTATTTAATTAGATTTTAATTGAAAATATTTATAATGCCAGATTTTGGCAAGGGAGATATTTTCTGTATGTTTATTGAAAGGATGGCTTATAGCTATTACTGCTGATGATATATATTTTAATACCTGTGGAGGAGCGCTTTTTCAGTTTAGTTTTCAGCTCCTCCACAGGTGATGTTTGGCAGTTATTTCAGGGCTTGTTAAAGTTTGCTGATAATCAAATAGACATTAATTAGATCCCTAATCTGCAGTGAAATAAAAAACTAGATCTCATTGGCGTTTATACACACTTTGATAATTTCATCTTTGGATCTTTTAATTTTTGCTCCAGTTTGTTTCACAAGTTAAAAGGATATTCACAAACAAAATGGTTGCTTCAATTCTTTTATTGATAATTACATCAGAACCTTTTTTAACAAGTTCCACAATCCTAATCAAGCTGTTACTCCCGTTGAACAAATAATAATTTTAATTGTTTTGCCATACTTAGGCACAATTTTGTAACCGCTTAAAATAAATTTATTTCTAACACACTGCCTTGTTGTAAGCTTAACATCGTTTACCAATTGTTGTGCACATTAGGTTTCTCATTTTGCAAAGATCTCATTTATTGCATTGTTTGCATTTTTTTTGTTATATTGGCCTAACTAAATGCTACTTTAAAATCAGTATGAGTAAACATATGGTTCTTTTACAGGAAAGTTCACGCAGAACTACTGGTCATCTTAAAACTATGCAAGAGCACACATTATTGTGTGATCACTTTGTTAAGGAGCCATCTTCAAAATTCGTTACCAAAAACAGATATCTTAGCAGCTTTAAAATAGTAAAATTCAATAATTTTGAAAAAATTAATCTATGATGAAGAGTGTTAAGTTAATGAGCTTGCAATTGATTGGTTTCTTCGGGACGAAGAAACCAATCAATTGCAAGATCATTGATTCAGCACTCTTCCCCTGGTAACGAATAAATTTTATGTTCTTCTGCATGCTACAAATTCCTTTATCTTAGAACACATGAGGTCTCTTTTTATTATGACATGCACAACATCTTGGTCCTTATCAAACTAATGATTCTATTCCATCATTTTTCTTCTTCGATTTATATGCTTGGGTAAGCGTTTTATGCATAATTTATGCATGTAACCTTTTGTTTTGTATGTTATAATTACTTTTAATGTAGCTAATTATGCTTCACATATGTTAACACACACCTTTTTTTATATACTGGGTGTAAAACATTTGACTTGATAATGAATGCTGTTGTGCTTGCAACGTTGTCAGAAATCTAATGGATTTGCTGTCATTTATATGAGTGTTTACAAAGTGTTTTGACTGGATGTTGTTAATATAATTATTGTGATTTTTTTTTTTTAGTTTTACTTCACAGCGCTACAACTCTATCCATGGTCACTGCTAGTAGTTGAGATTTATGAAAAAAGTGATAATAATACATCATCAGATGATGTACTTGTGGCATGGAATGCTGTGTGTTTATTCAACCATCCTGATAAAACTGAGAATCAATCTCGAACGTCCATTAGCAGTAGTAAGTAGTAACTGCCACAATTCTGAAATATTATGTCAGATATCACCTGTAGATGAGTGTTTTTAAGTATAGTTTTCAGACACATCTCCATAGGTAATGTCAGACATTTTCAGTCTTAATCTGGAACTATTGATCACAATTATACAAGTTCAACTCATTAACTGTTTAGTTTTGTGTTACGTCTTAAATGATCGGAAACATCTTTACCTTAAAGTCATTGTTTCAAGCATTCTGTGTTCTGATTAAAGGTATGTTTCTTGCAGATTATTCAATTTTTGCTAGTGTGGAGGGGTTGATTAGGTACCGAAGAACCCAAGAGGACAGTCAACAGTGCTGGAAATAAGAGCAAACATCAATGAGAAGGAAGGATTTATTAATATAGCTTTAGGCTAGAAAGTCTATGCTCAAAATGGATTATTTTCTCTTATTTTGTGCAGGCCTGTGAATGCACATCGAAATTCTTCTGTGGAAGAGCATCTTTGGAGACTAATTTGCAGCCAATTAGCTTCCAAAGATGCTCCTCCACAGGGGAATGCCGTCGTGAATTCAGAGGCCTTTTCATGTACTGATCGAAGAAACCATTTATATTTTTGACTGAATTTAGACCTTTACAAGTCTTAAAGTAACTGCTGGATATCACCTGTGGAAGAGTGTTTTTTAGTACAGTTTTTAGCTTTGAAGCTAAAAGCTGTAATAAATAAACACTCTTCCACAGGTGATGTCTGACAGTTAAGTTGAGGCTTACCTTCAGCTTCTTAATTCTACTGATACTACTGGAGTGTGGAAACTAAGCTATATCTCTTAATTTGAGAATTGCTATTTCCCTGTTCTTTTACCTTTCTGACAAGAAAAGTAAAGATGAACGAGAAGAATCTGTAAGAAATTCGGTTTTGCCTGGCTACCAAAACACAAGCTTAAAGTCAAATTTATATGCAAGCACTTTCAGTGATTGAGTTATTTTTTGTAATCAGAGGAAGAGTGCTGAATCAACGATCTTGCGATTGATTGGTTTTTTTCGTACCGAAGAAACCAATCAATTGGAAGCTCGTTGACTTAACACTATTTATCATAGATTTTCTTTCTCAAAGTTATTGATTTTGAGTTCTTTAAAACTGCTGAAATATCTACATTTTGAAACAACTTTTGAAGATGGCTTCTAAATGGTTTGTTTTGGTCAAATTGGGTGATCACAAAAAGGAAATCAAAAAATGTATTTTCAAATTTATGATGGTTTCTATTGAATATCATAAACAATCCCTATTAAAAATAAAATAGTTTATGGAAATTAATGGAAATCAACAGCTTGAAGACAATCTCTTATTTTGTTGATATTGTTTTTCATAGAATATAGTACGCCAGGAGTATCCACAGAAAATTTGCTATCTGCAGAAATACTGTTACGCTTATGTATGCCACCAATGTTAAAGTTAAAGAAAATTATTGAAAAGTTAAAGGTGATGTTTATGGCATGTATTGACATGCTTCAAATAAGAAGAAATTATTTAAAAAATTTCCCAGGGGGAGAGTGCTGAATCAACGATCTTGCAATTGATTGATTTCTTTGATAGGAAGAAACCAATCAATTGCAAGATCGTCTTATAATCAGTTATGTCTTCAGAACTACATGTGTTTTAAGAAGCTTTAGCTACTGGATGTGGGTAACTTATAATCAGTTATCATTCTGGATTATCTAACATTATTTTATCTGACATTATTTTGTAAAAAGATAAAATGTTATTACGTACTTGTTATCTCGAAGGACCTCCTTGTTTTTTCTAACTTTTTCTTACTGATTTTATTATTTTGTTAACACATCAGTTTTCTTTACCACGTCTTTAGCGTATACTTACACTTTTAGCATGTGATCACACCTTTCTCAAATGTGAGAATGAATCATTTAAAGTTAGATATATCAAATAAGGAGTTGAATCAGGCTTAATTCTCAGCTGGCAAAAAACCTGTTCAAAGTCAGCAAAATAACATTAGGACAACGTCCTGTGAACAGGTTTTTGCCAGCTGGGTTGCTACTCTATACGAAATCCATGACCTTTCCACTAAATTATTTTTGATTGTTGGTCATGCTGGGGGAAAAAAGTTTGTTTATGTTAATTTTTTTTGTCATTTCATCCTTCATGAAACATCTGTCAATTTTCTGTATCTATATGCTTTCTTTTTTGCAGTAACATGTAAACAAGATTGTATAAAATAATACATTTTTTATTACAATGCAATATTCGTTTGAATAAAAGTTGTACCCCCTTTTAGGCAGCATTCAATAATTTCAACTTTCTTTTCAGCAAAATCTTTTGGTAGCCAAACAGCTGTTAGCTTCATTCTTTCATTATTAGAAAAAAAACTTATAGTTTTATTTGAAAACACCCAATGTCATAAAATCTTGTCCTATTTTTGACTGCTTTATTTTGTTTATCGCATAAAAACACTTAACTCAAAGAAATATTTTGAAATGTCTATTGAAAATATCTTAATTTTAGGAGGAGCCAATCAGATTTCAGAATCGACCAGAAAAGATCTTCCTTCACTGCTCTCTGTATTTTTAAAAGGCAAAAAGTCTTGGGAGCAAGGTTGTTTGTTGATTGCTTGGTAATTTTTCATGAATTTTAGCAGCTATATATCTGCCTTTTATATAAACAACAATGTTCTTGAATGGCAACATATATCTTTACTTGCAAATACTTGTTCAAAGTCCGTAGTAAAGACGCTAGCGTTGAATGATGTTGTTCTAGTGTCTGTAATGCAGATTTTGAACAAGTTTTTATCAACTGAGTTTTTATCGTTATAGAACAACGAATTACAAAAGTATTTGGAATATCATGATGATGCAATTCTTTCTTTGTATTTGTTCAATGATGAAGTACCACCGCAAAGAACTCCAATATCCCTACCACCTATACCTCTCAAAGAAGTGATACCACAAGTATGTCTATAACTTGGTTAGTATGGTGGGGTACCCCCGGAAATTTGTTAATTCATGTGAAGGTATTAGAACATTCAGGGGGCCAAAAGTCACAAAAATATAATGCAGATTTTCAAAGCATGTAAGATAATAACCTCCTGATTAAAATTTTTTGTTGTGTTACTTTCCCAGCAAAATTTAAAAATTCAGGGGGTCCACACCATACTAATGAAGGGTTAACAGTGTTTGAAATAAGAACAAAACCATTGTCGAGGAATGATCTTCTCCACAGTGTTGATATTATTATGAGCAATATCTATTGAAACTAAAACAGAATCCCAATGCGCAAGTGACATTTTTTCAACATAAAAAACACGTTGTTTTGACGTTGGCGGCAAACGATATAATCTTTCTATGGAAAAAACTTAATGTGCCAGGGTTAAGTGAATTATCCTGACACAAGTAGAGGTCTAAATTCTTTTATATCTGCAAGGACCATCTCAATATTATTTTTTAAAAAAAGTTACCGTAAAATGCTTGATTAAGCACCTCTCTTAAATAACACCCACACCCGTTGCGCTATTTTTTTTTTGAATAAGCACCCCTCTTGATTAAGTGTCCCTGGGTTGTTTGCTTGGATATATATTACAGAAATGATAGCAGCTTATTTGCAAATGTTCTAAGAAAGGTTTTTTCCTCATGTCCTGATAGATGTCAAGCTAATATCATAATTTCAAATAATCGTTTGCTGTTAAAATATATTAATCATGAAAGCAACTTGGTATGGATCTGTAATGTATATTTTATTTTTCATACTTATTCGTTGAGAAGTATTATTTCTACTTCTTCCTGATTAGTCTGCCAATTAATTAAATAAGTGCCCCTCTTAAGTATCCCTCCCTTCTTTAATAAGTGCCCCTCTCAAGTACCCCTCCCTTCTTTAATAAGTACCCCTCTCAAGTACCCCTCCTTCTTAGAATTTTTAAATAAGTTCATCAGGTATTTATTCAAGCATTATGGTACAGTGGTCGAGGTAAGAGCAAATAATCACTGTGGAGGATGGGTTCTGAGCATAGCTTCAGGCTATATAAAGCTATGCCCAAAAATCACTCCTCCACAGTGATTATTTGCTCTTATTTTGACCACTGCACCATTTTATAAGGTTTTTAAGAAACTGAACTAAATCTACATTGGAGAGTGTTATTTCAATGAACTGACAATCAATTGGTTTCTTTGCATGAAGAAACCAATCAGTGAAGCTATGCTCAATAATTGCTCCTCCACAGTGATTATTAATTCAGTACTTTAGTAGACTTAGGAAACTAAGCTGCAAACTCAATTATATTACAGAATACTTGGATTGATTACAGAAGGAACCCTCCTGAAAATATCTTTGAGAATGGTGATGGCTTCGATGTATATATTGATAGTGGTCGATATTTTCCTGATAGTACCGTAGCTTCTAAAGTAAGTTTCCAAAGTGTATGACCCAATGTTTTTATATAAGCAGCCTTCCATTCCAACATGGTTAGTAAAATGATTATCATTGTGCTGGTGTAAGAGATAAGCTTAATATGGTACATGAGTGGCACCCTCTCCTCCTGTAGTGGTAGAAACTAATGAAAGTGTAACTTTCTAGCATCTTTTCTGCTGACTTTGAACAAGTTTTGGTCCACTGGGTTTACTGTGATACCATTCCTCTAGATTTAAGCATAATTGTCATGTGACTTTATTGTTCTTCTTTTGTTTGAAGCCCAGGTGTAAGCATAATTGTCATGTGACTTTATTGTTATTCTTAGGACAGGTTAGTACAGTAAGATAAGGGAATATTTGCAGCACATATTTGGTGAACGAAATAATCACTGTGGAGGAGAGATATTTTAGCATAGATTCTTGCTTTGTAGCCTGAAACAATGTTCAAATATTGCACCTCCACAGTGATTATTAGTTCTTATTTAAATCACTGTACATTACTTCTCCCTTTCACATTCTTTTTTTACATCATAAATGTCATTTGAGATTTTAATTTCTCAGATCTTTAAAAGGTCAACATCAGATTACGGAAAAGAAAAAAGAGAAAGGAACTAGTAATATTAATTTTCTCTGGGAAAAAGGAATGAGGTCTAATTATATGCACATACAGTTGGTTCAAATTTTTAAATATGAGGAATAATTTATGAAAGTCAAATATATATAAATATTTTTGAAGAAAAAATCTTCATATGCATGTGGAAACTCTAAAATACCTCTCCATCATGTATATCATTATTTTATTTAAAAACGCAATTTAGAGGCATTTATTTATTTTATATTATTTAAAATTTCAAGCGGAAATAATCGATATTTCGTTGTAAAACATTGAGACCGATTCGAAATATTGATCTAAAAATATGATTCAAAGGTATTTCAGGTTTGCACATTACCATTCCCGGTCGTGGCATGGAATTTCTGTTGCGGTTTAGTAACATCTGTATTTTCTATGCTTTGATTTCTATAGACTTACCTTGCCTTGCTTTATTTTAGGTTGTAATGGGTTTCTTTGATGGTACAGCTGGAAAAAAGAGTCCATTTAGATTATCATACGAAACAGTATTTAATATGGATACAGATTCTCTTGAGCCTGTTTTTGATGCACGATTTGAATTTCGTGAATTTGTTTATGCACCCCAAGCAAAACTTGTATTTATGGTAAGTTAACATTTTGTTAGATCAGAAAATATTAAACTGTATACGACAGTATCACAGAGGTTAAAGTAATTGTCGGTCATCACCGTGGTGGAAAGATTTTCTGGAATATTTCCGCCAAACTGCCTATCAGTATTTCTAAAAGATTTATTGCTTTTCAACGTTGTTTTGGATTTTTACTGTGGACTTTGAAAACTGTGCTCACAAATACTCCTCTACAGGTGATGTTCTGCTTGTTGAATCAAAGATCATTTTTTGGTCATTCCGGAATACTCATTGATAAGAATAGTCATATTTATTAGTCTTGACAGACCAAATCCAAATAGAACAGTGCCTGTCTAACCTACATTATTAGACTTTGATTTGTTTAGCTCTCTATTATGCTGCTTTTCTCTTGGTGCGAACGTAAACAAATCAGCTTGAATGATTTCTGCAAATATTCTCAGTCTGTTTGAACATTATACACTTGATTTATAAGAAAGTACTTTGTAAAAAACTGAGGCTCGGAATATACAGACAAATAAGGAGCCATCTCCAAAATTCGTTACTAAAAGCAGATTTTTTCGCAGCTTTGAAAAAGGAAAATTCAATAATGTTGAGAAAAATTAATCTATGATGAAGAGTGTTAAGTCAATGAGCTTG
>JAULBZ010008158.1:0-10916 GCA_032360805.1 Neoturris breviconis | reverse complement strand
TGTAGCCAGGTTTTGATAAAATAATTGCTTATTTGACCCACTTCCTGTTATTTATAAATGCTGAAATTTTCAGGGTGAGATCAGTTGCCAATAGTGAACTTGATATAGATTTTAGAATTTTGACAAAATAGGGTGATTATGCGACTTTAAGAGCTGGTAAAGATTTTTACATGAAATAAAAAGCAATATTATTTATATTTCAAACTCTTCAACATGAGACCAACTTTTATTTCTACTTTGGAATCTTTAAATGCATCCAATCTTGTACAGTTTACATGAGGTCACATTGCCAAGTAAAATATTTCATAATTGTAATTATTTATTCATTTACTTTTGTCTCATTGTATTATATTTCTTCCATTACCATGTTCAAAATAAGAGCAAGTAATCACTATGGAGGAGAGATTTTTGCAAGCATTGCTTTAGCCTGAAGCTATCCTCAAAAATCACTCGTCCACAGTGATTATTTCCTCTTATTTTGGACACTTCCATTGATTAAAAATTCAATATGAAAATTTCCGGGATATGAAATGTACAAGATTTAATTGAAACACGTAATGTGATTTGTAACATTTTGATTGGTTGTTTCAGCTTGGTGCTGTTAAATATACTGAAGAATTTAAATTGGGTGTGACACGTAACGCAGAGATGACCGGTAAGTAGCTTATTTGCGCACCTCCGTGTTAATTATTGATGAATATTTTTAGAGATGTTATATAGTTTTTAATGCGGATTCTTTCAGACATTATTTTTAATACGACAGAGATTATTACCATCAAATTTGCGTTTAACATTTATTGGAGCTCAACCAAGGTTTGTTAGTCAAGGTACTATGATTGATTAATCCTCCGTGTGGGTAAATGTCATTCAATTGCTTTTAAATATGAATTTTTCAGACAATTTTTTTTGAGAAATCACGGGTCGAGATGCTTTGGTCCACTAAATCTACCATGTGGGTACGCTATTTAATTGAAAGAGCAGAAATAGCAACAGAAACAACAGAGTTATTATTCAGATTAAATATTCTTAATTCATTTCCTTTAATTTTCATGCAGTCTATAGTGTTTTTGCTGTATGAAGGTCAAGAATATTGTAGACTTTATGTGATTTCAGCTTTTGTTTCTTATTTCATGTGGCTTTAGTTTATAAATTTTATTTTAAGTATGTGACTTTAACTTATGATTTTTATTTTGATGTGGTTTCAGCTTATGATTCATTCAAAGAAATCGTTACAGCAGTCGACAATGGAGATCTACAAGGAGCTTTTGTTGATCAGTACGTAACTGGATTTCATACTGAGCTGCATACATTAGTAAAGAATAGTATTATTAACCAGGATGATTTGAAGTATGGTATAGTACTGGGAAAGAGTATTTCTGATCCATTTGTGGTGAGAGCATTCCAAGCATTTATCGATCGGGAGGAAACTATGATTCAACAAGCAATCATTGATAACACTGGTGCTGTTCCAGTATGTATTGCCTGTACAACACATGTGGGGGAGAGTTTTTGAATAAGGTTTTCAGCTGCAGATCTGAAAAATATACTCAACAACACTCTGTCATAGGTGATGTTACAAAGATTTTTCCTGACTCACTTTAATACATTTTATTCTTAATATTTTTTCTCGTGTGCTCAAAAAAGAACCAAATAATCAATGCGAAATAAGCTCCTCCACAGTGATTATTAGCTCTAATTTTGAGCATTGGAAGGGAAATTTTCACTTCTTATTTTCAAGTTTGTAACTTTTCAAAGTCAGCAAAATAACGTTGCTCTAACATTATTTTGATGACTTTGAAGAGGGCCATTTCCACTTCTTATTTTTAAGTTAAGTTTAAGCAACTATTTAAATTGTGAGATATTAATCTGCTGATTGGTACTGAGCAGCAAATGGAAAATAATTCAAACCATACCCATTTAACAAAAACTTGTTGAACGACGTTGTTGTAGCATCATTACTGCTGATTTTGAACAAGTTTTTGCCCGCTGGGATGTTGTTGTGCTGAGTTAATTATCTTGGAATGGATTGGTTTCTTAGTACCACACAAACCAATCCACTGCAAGATCATTATTAACATAACACCCTCCAGTGCAGATTTGGTCAAATTAAATTTCGTTAAATTCACCAAAAATGTTACTTTTGGTGTAAAATTTTCAAGATGTTCTCTTTTGTTTATTCCTTGCGGCCAGAAATATGTTCAAAGACCGCAGTAAAGACACTAAAACGACATTGGCTGAAAATATTCTGAAAAATCTCTCCTCCACAGTGATATTCGGCAAATATTTTAGCCCCTGTTTTAACAGGAATAAATTTACAATTCATTGAACTAATCATTATAAGATAAAAGGCTCAGCACCCTTCTCCATAGATGCTTACAACTAACACAGTGGTGGCCAAAGTAAAAGTAAATAGTCACTGTGAAGGAGGAGTATTTGGCTTTGTAGCCTTAAGCTATGGCAAATAATCACATCTCCACAATGATTATTTACTCCTATTCCAAACACTGACATAAATATTATACTAAGACTAAATCTCACCTATGGAAGTTATAAAGTAATAAACACCACATTTAGCATACATCTATTATTTATGGATATTGATTCTCAATTGAACTATTAGGCCAATATTTAGGAAAAGCAACCTTTTGGTGATTAGACATTAAGGGAAGAAAGCGTTTGCAGTAGAAAAAATTGTGGAATTTATAATTGTGATTTAGTTCGAACACTGTGTTATGTATTTAGGAGAGTCCAGTATTTGATCTGATGAACCCGAAAGGTACAATGTATGTCACAGCTGTTCTAACTTTACTTGGAATGCTGCTTATATTTTCATTGGCTGGTATTATCTTTGACTACGGTTATTTGAAACCAAAGCATCGTCATATTCTTGAAGCTAAAAGTATGTTTATACTTCTTTCATATGGCATAAATATATAAGATCAAGAATACCGAGTATCGGTATAACAGTCAGGCATCACCTATGGAGGAGTGTTTTTTGAGCACAATTTTCAGTTTCAAAGCTGAAAACTATACTCAAAAACACTTCTCCACAAGTGATATCTGACTGTTATAATTGAGGCTTGAAAGACTGGTCATAAGTACATGTACTGGCTCCAGAAAAAAATAATCACTGTGAAGGAGGTACTTTGAGCCTATGCCTAAAAATCACTCCTCTACAGTGATTACTTCGATTATGTGTTAAGCTCGTAATAGCACAAAACAAAACTAAGTTATAGCAAATTTCATACTTTATGTCAAATGACCACTCTGTACCTTTTTCACACAAGCCCAGTTTTATATTTTTCATCCTTATATTTAAGATTTGGACATGCTGGAATCAAAAAGGGTTAAGCATATGGCACAAACTGCTCAAGTAATGAAAGATGCATTACTGTTAGAAATGCACAACTTCTACCACCAAATGGTTGAAAGAATGGATAATTTAGGAGGCAAACACGATTTTGAGAAAGATCACTTTCAAGGTAAACATAATTGTATAGATAAGGCTCAGTGTTTAAAACAGAAGGAAAGAATCACTGCGGTGGAGGAATATGTTGCCCATAAAGTGCCCGCAGCCTATTTTTTCAGAACCGCTAATGCTTATAATATGAAACTTGGTAGGTTTATAGAACTACTCAATACAAACACCTTGACCCAAAAAAAATTGACTTGATGACGACGTCACTGGATACCTGCTATGATGTCATCAATAATGAAAAATGCTCCTAAATGACTGTGACGTTTATTTCCAAACCACTAATACTTATGGCATGAAACTTAGTACATTTATTTTGTGATTTGATGACGTCACTGGCACCTGCTATGACGTCACCATTAGTGTAAAATATTGTAAAATGCCCGATCTTTCATTTCCGAACCACTGATACCTATGGCGTGAAACTTGGTACGCTTATCGAAAAACTCAATACAAACAATTTGCCATAAATATTTTTGATCTGATGACATCATTAGTACCTCCTATAATGTCATCAGAAACATCGTTTTGTGATCTGTAAAATTGATGGTCTATATTTTTCAATGCCTTTGTATATTTCATTTAGTATTTCCATAATTAACACATACCTGTCCCATCTGAGATCATTTTAACAAAATTTTATATTTCAAAAAATTTAACCACTGTTCAGAATTTAGTTACCTCCAGAAAAATAACCTAAAATTCCCCAACAAAATTAACAGTCAAAATCCTTGATAAAAGTTAGGAAAAGTCACCAAATTTCAATACATTCAATAACATAAAAAATTTATCAGCTAATGAAAATGCTGCAGGCATTTTTGCACCTCCCCTAAAAGTCTAAATTTTGCCGGGTTTATTTTTTAGAAGCAATTTTTAATCCAAACAGGTTTCAAAAAAATTTCACAAATTGTCAAAATCCATTTAAGAATCTCCTCCATGAAATACTTTAAATAAGCTTACTTTATGACTGAAAATTATTGCGAATTTTTTTTGAAAGTTTTTTGCTCATTCTTATATTTTACAGAGATCAAGAAATATAATCAAAATGAGATTGAAATGACACAACAACAAAAGCAATTTCAACCACAACAATGGAATGATAGTCAAACACAACTGACAAAAGTTGAAAGTTCCGCTTAAAACATTCGAAAATGATATCTGAAGAATGAATGAGTACTGTAACAATTATTAACAATATTTTTGCTTTGTGATTTTACACCCTTATGAACAATACCATTGCATTTATCCAAAACAAAGCACAATAATTGAGTTCTATTTGCTGGCAATATGGCCAGGTGGTAAATACATTGAAGCATGTCTAAGATTCATCAATCAAAGGAGCCTAGTTAATCACTGTGGAGGAGGGTTTTGAGGATAACCTGCACTGAAAAATCGCTCCTCTACAGTAATTATTACACTTACTTACAGTACAGAAATCATGATTAGCAGAAACCCCTCAGAGGAATGGCTAGTAGTTGCAGAACTTTTGTTAAATGTATTTAAATAGCACAAATGTATATAATTAGCATTGCTAATATAGAAGACTGACCACAAATGATATTGTGATAGCTTTCAAATTTTTCTTACTTTATGTTGAACTAACTCTGTACTTAGATGTCTATTTGAGCTACCGTAGTTGGACTAAAACCCCAACCATTTTTATAGGTCTGCACAGGACTTACCGTATTCCAGTAGTCTTTATTATTATGCTAGTGGACTCCTTTGATATGTCTATCTTTTACTTTACCCAGTGGGTAAAAAATTGTTAAAAGTCCACAGTAAAGACGCTAGAACAACGTCTTTGGTTTTGTTCTAGTGTGTTTTGACTTTGAACAAGTTGTTGCCCGCTGGGGACACTATACCATTGCAGGCCTCTGAATTCACAACAGCATTCCCCTGTGAAGAAGCATCTTCGGAGGATAATTTTTAGCCAACAGTGGAATGCCGACGTGAAGAAGTCAAAATCAATAAATTTAGAGAAAATTAATCTACGATGAAGAGTGAGCTTGCGATTGATTGGTTTCTTCGATAAATAGAGACCAATCAATTGCAAGATCGTTGATAGCACCCTTTCCTGCAAATTAATTTTGCAAAATTAGAACAATCCCATTGGAGGAGTAATTTTTGAGAATCTTATCTGGACAGAGTGCTTGAAAAAACTCTCCTTTACAGTGATGGCCATCTATATTTCAAGCCTGAATATAACTGTTGGACATCACAGGTAGAGGAGCATTTTTAAGTCAAGTCAATAAGGAAATTACCTGTGGAGGAGTGATTGTTTTAGTACAGCTTTTAGGTCTAAAGCTGAAAACTGGACCCAAAACACTCCTCCACAGGTGAAGTCCAACCCCAATCCACTAAATATTAATAATATAATAATCATTGTTAAGCCCAAATTAAGCATTAAATGATGTCTCAAGCTTCATAATAAGCTGTCAAGCTGAGAACCATACTAAAAAAACACTCCATCACAAATGATGTCCAACAGTTACGATGTCTTAAGCTTCATAATAAGCTGTCAAGCTGAGAACCATACTAAAAAAACACTCCATCACAAATGATGTCCAACAGTTACCATGTCTTAAGCTTAATAATAAGCTGTCAAGCTGAGAACCATACGAAAAAACACTCCATCACAAATGATGTCCAAAGTTACTTAGAGGCTTGGCATATGCAGAGAATGCAAAAATCACTCTACAAACATCTGAAAGTTGTAATTTGAAAACACATTTTAGTAGTAGCAGATGTGGTTAAGAGGATTATTATCACAGTTATCACTGTGGAGGAGAGATTCTGAAAAATATCTCCCTCATGGTAGGCCATTTGCTGAGAATGGTCATGTTAACAATTGCCCTTCCAGTTTTATATTAACGATTGGAATAGTGCTGAGTCAGCATTTCAAAAGATTAAAGCTCCATAACTTTTGAACCAATCATCTGAACCTAATGATTTATAACTCTATTCGGGTTTTTTTTGTGTGGCATATCGAATGGTATCATTGTTACTACAAACATTCTATATTTAAAAAAATAAATCTTTTATGTGATGTCATCAAAACGGCAGAACTGCTATTTTTCGGTATTGCACAAGAGATGGGGACAATGATTTTCTAAATTCATATAATCATTCATAATATCCAAACAAGAGATGGGGACAATGATTTTCTAAATTCATATAATCATTCATAATATCCAAACATAGTGTATAGCCTGCCAATGTTATTAACAAGTGCTTGGATATTACTTTATTTATATGTAAATTAAGACACAAAAGATTCATAAAAATCAAAGATATGAACACATGCTATTTATTTCTGATGAAAATTCAAGTGATCTCCGCTCATTATCAAGCAAATCCAAGAAAAAACAGCAAAGTGTTGCATTAATACAATGTTGGGCCACTCAGTAATTCACTATCTTTGAAAATAAAGGCACCTTGCAGATATCTTTATTCTAACAATTTAAACATCTTTGCTCGACACGTTCAAAACGAAATTGCAACAGTAGCAATTGAGACCGGAAACAGGAATGAATCGCTGGACAAAATAATTGAACTTACAGAACAACCAATTCTTTTTCTTTGTTGTTTTAAGTATTGATCTAATTTTTCTTTTATTGATATTATGTCACTTAATGCATGGTCATATTCGAGAAGTACTCCTAAAATAAAATGACCATAACACTTCTTCTAGATTGAAATCTCAGTCGGCAAAAACCTGTTTAAAGTCATCAAAATAACGTTAAAACAACGTTCTATGAATTGCTAACTTTGAACAGGTTTTTGCCGGCTGGGCATGTATTTACGAAGAAAGGATGCAAAATCAGTAAACTAACAGTCAATTGATTCCTTCTTTATAAAGAAGAAAGCATTCATAAGATCATGGACAGAAAAATACAAGATTAAGTAGACACAGGGTGACTGCCAAAAATAATAAGTTTTCCTGGGTAAATAATATTTGCTGCAGCAATAGTTGCAAAGCAGTTTTTTTAATTTCAATATATTGCTAGTAAACTTTGCACTATAAGTTTTTTTGCCAGGATTTCAAGGGTAGAAGTAAATAAATCTACTAAATTACAGGTATCCAAGGGAATGCTACTAAATTCAAGGATTTTAATGGTTTCCAGTGTTGGCGGCCACCCTGGACCAGTATTATCTATTTCTATTGATAATTAAAATTGGATATTAAGTTATCACAGTGATCGAAATAAGAGCGAAATAGTCACTGTGGATGAATGCTTTTTAAGCATAGCTTCAGGCTTCATAGCCTGAAGCTATGCTCAAAAATCCTCCCTCCACAGTGATTATTTTGCTCTTATTTCAATCACTACATTGCTCACCAGTGTATCACCAAGTACGTAAATGAATAATGACTGTGGAGGAGACTATTCTGCCATAATTTTGATATGTAAACAAACGATGTAATATAACTAACCCAGTAGGCAAAAACTTGTTCAAAGTCAGCAGTAAAGACACTAGAAGATGTAGTTCTAGCGTCTTTACTGCAGCCTTTGAACAAGTTTTTGCCCGCTGGGTACTGTGTTGACTTTCCACATTCCTGTGAAATATTGTTATTTATGTATAAACAAACATGGCTTTAATTTATTTCAGAATTAAAGAAAAGGAAACCATGTTAGTCTCTCCATCAGGTTGATGTCTCTCTCTATATCTTACCTTTCTTAGGATGAATAGTTCCAGTCTCTTTCGCTTTCTTATGATCAAAGGCATACTACAAGGAGAAAATAAGATTTAACGGATATTTATCAACAGTGTTAAAAAGAAAAGCAATAAATCAGTGTGGAGGAGTGATTATATAGCATAACTTTGGGCTATAAAGCCTAAAGCTATGCTCAAAATCCCTCCACCACAGTGATTATTTTGATCTTAATTCAAACACTAATTATTTTAAAAATCTTACAATAGCATTCATAACTAGCACTAGTGTTGAAATAGTATAAAGGCCGTTTTCTACCAATGGAATGTTTATAATTTCTTTCTACGCATGTGCATTTTTCCATACCATTTCCGTTCTGCGGAGAACTTTCTGCTGAAGTGGAAAACGCTCTTTAGTCCCTTGCCATATTAATGCAATGGTAAAAATAAGAGTGAATAAACACTGTAGAGGAGAGATTTTTGTAGCCTGAAGCTATGCTCAAACATCACTCCTCCGCAGTGATTTCTTGCCTTTATTTTGACTACTGTAATGTACCAGTACTGTTTAAATTTACAGTCAAAATCCTTACATGAAAGAACTTTAGTGATTCATTCAAGTCAGGAAATTCTCCAATATCTAGAAAATATTGTAAACAGTTTTTAAAAACAATCATTTGGCTCGAAACCAAAAGATCTTAAGTGTCCTGTAGAGAATATCCAGAAAGGATAATGTTAGAAAAAAAGTAACAAAATAAGACTTTAAATGCATACCATTTTCTTCGTTTTTTAGCAGCAGAGATTTCAACCAAGTGGAGCTATAAGCGGGGTTAAAATAACTGTCAATCATCACTGTGGAGGAGAGATTTCAGATTTTCTGGAAATCTCCTCTCCACAGCGAGGCTGTTACTATAACCCATGTATAAATTTGAAAAAGCAAATTTTAAAATTGAATACTGACTTGTAGCATGTGATACTTTGGGCAAGCCTAAATATACTGTCAGATATCATCCATGGAGGAGTGTTTTTTGAGTAGTTTTCAGCTTTGAAGCTGAAAACTATACTCAAAAAGTACTCCTCAATAGGTAATGTCTAGATGTATAGGATTGAAGTTTGAAGAAGCAAACTTCAAAATATTTAATACTGAAAAAAATATTTATTTAATATCCCGAGGAAAAAACCACAGACATCTGGCTAGATAAACACTAATTTAAATTAAATTTTGTTATATAAATAATATGATATACCAATTTTTTGTTAAGAATTATATGAGTCTTAACTTCGTTCCAAAAGAAACTTTTTGGTAGGTTTTAAGCTGATTAACACTTGGCAAAAAAATGTCATCGTGCGACGTAAATTTCTACCAATGGAATGCCTTCTTTTGGCTTTTGCACAAAACGTTTCGACTGGAGAAAATCCACGTTTAAAGAAAGTAAATTTTGATCAAATTCAACCTGATGATATAATAGCAATGAACTGGTAATGGATTGGTTTCTTCGGTACAAAGAAACCAATCCAATGTAAGATCATTGACTCAGTGAAATACATTTTTGAGACAGTCCTTAATTCACAGGGCTCGAAATAACAGCCGGTCATCACTGTGAAGGAGAGATTTTTCAGAATATTTTCAGTATTCTTTCCTTCAAACATTACGCACCATTTAAGACAAAATTAAATAAAATAATATTATGATATCGAAAACTTACGTAAATTCAGAAATGTTTTCCTGCAATAATGTAACTACATTTGAAGCCTTTTCAAATCCATCGACAGCTGACAATAAATCTCCAATCTTCTTCTTACTAAAGAGATAAATTTCATTTTTACGCAACAAAAAAAAATTAATTTTCATAATTCGAATTGCAAGATTCGGCCAACTTTTATATGAATATTATTATCAATAGAATTTGTTCAAAAGAATTTAAGCAAGGACTGCTCTTAAAAGCTCCTTAAAGCAATTTTAACTGATAAAATCATGATGTTTTGCGTTCTTGGTTAACCATAACTTTAAAATTTCAGTTCATACAGTTAAAACTATTGAGTGTTTTAAGACTATGAACCTCAGGGGTTAAAATAACAGGCATGCCACTTACCCTTATATATTAGGCCTAAAAACACAGTGAAACATAATTGTGGAGAAGCAATGCTCAAAAATCCCTCCTCCACGGTAATTATTTGCTCTATGATATTTGGTATTTTAAGGTACTTCCAGGCCGGACATAAAGTCCACTCTGGGGTCGGAACTCAAGTCCAGACTGGAAGAGTGCCGGTCATCACTGTGAAGGACAGATTATTCAGAAAATATTCAGCCAATTTGGCTTATGTCCTTTCTTGCTTTTCAATAATATTAACAATGATTTCATTATTATTGGGGACATTAAAGTACAACTTTAAACAATGCTAATTTAAAGCTAACAAATGTGTACATTATAATACCTTCATATTCTACTATTAGTAAAGTCCTCCACCCTCCCCTCCACCCCTCTGCAAGCACACTCTTTCCCCAGGAAAATTAATTCCCCTCTCTGGCAAACTAAAACAGTTTTTCTCCCATAGTGTCCTCCGGCCTCTTGGCTCCCTGGCAAACCTGTCCCACAGGAAAGTCTTAACCAGAAAACCAAATCACTTATTTCTTTGTAAATAATGAGTTAATTGTATTGTTACATATGTGAAAACAAGAGTCCTACAACAAGAGTCAAACGGCAGGGCTCGAAATAACAACCGGTCATCGCTGTGGAGGAGAGATTTTTTAGAATATTTTCAGCCAAGTTGGCTGAAAATATTCTGAAAAATC
>JAULBZ010008157.1:0-10916 GCA_032360805.1 Neoturris breviconis | reverse complement strand
CGTCAAATAGAATTCGATATTCGTCTAGCTTCTTGTTGTACCACGAAACAACACCAACATGCCAATCCAAAAAGTTTATTATCCCAAAAAGCAGGACTAGGTTTCTTATAAACCGGTTCCTTATATAAAAAAAACGTGTACCTTGTATGGTCAAACGAGTTCATTTTTTAAACTTGAGAATATAACAGCAAATGAAACAGCTTGCAGAAAATTAATAACATACCTCAACGAAAAAATAAATAACAAAAAGAATGTAAACTTTAGCTACTTTTTCTCTCATGTTTCAGAATTTTCTACGTCTCGTACCATCTGTGAGCTGTGAGCTCAATGATGAGCAGCTATTTAGCTATGAATGTGGTAACACTATTGGCGTAGCGCATGCGCATACCATATTTAAAGTCAATCAAACAAAAACGCAATCTTATTCCCAGACCTTCTAAATAAGTATATTTCTAAATAAATATAGTCATCATCTGCTACCACTCTCCTCCACAGAGCCTTACGCGCGCCAGCAAAAACACAGCACGTGCAAGAAAAAACAATAAATCAGCGGTGGAGCGCTCAAAAACTATAAAAAGCAAAATTTGACAACGGTCCCCTTGTCCCCTCCTTTTCGCCTTTCCGCGCGCCCAGCCTTTGCTACTGTTTTATCTCGAGCATTCGTTATCTTAGTTGAGAGTTTTAAAAAACGTAACCCAGGTAGTGCGAAAGACTACCGAATACGGACTCGTATACCTCCGTAAATGGACTGTGTATTGTCATCGAAATAAGAACAGATAATCAGTGTGGATGAGTGCTTTTTGAGCATAGCTTCAGGTTATAAAGCACGATGCTATGTTCTATTATTTGTGAATACACAGTCTATATACGGTACACAGTCTATATACGGAGGTATACGATGGCAATACACAGTCTATATACGGAGGTATACAAGTCCGTATTCGATAGTCATTCACACTGTGGCATAGGAATGAAGTCAAATAAATGTTTAACAAATGAATATCTAAATTATTGTTAATTATGTTACAATATTCTTCATAGATGAGATCAACCAGATGATGGTGAGCTTGTTCAATATCAGCAGTAAAGACGCTAGAATTGCCCACTGGGTACTAAATATGAAGTAAAATATAAAGAGTGAACACTGAATATAAACTCCTTAAGTAAACATCATTCAAAATAAAAAATGAAAATGATCTGAAAATCAAAAGATAAGGAAATCCAATTATTCTCTCCAAAACAATGACGTCATAAAACCAGCAAGAAATTTTTGATAAGTGCAAAGCTCTTGATTAATAACATTAGGGACTATGCTTGTACATATCGATATATCAATGAGTATCCATACATGTAGCTAGTGTTTTAAGATCTCCAATCTCCAATTCACCTGTCTTCTTTATAAATATTTATACAGCATATTAAGAAGTTTTTGTTACTTCGTTTTGCTTTCATATCCCGCTGCTAAAGAATAAAAATTAGACTATTTTTTACTTTACTCTTTTTCTTTTCTCTTTTTCGTTTCTACTTTTTGATGATGAAAAAATTTATTAATTTTTTTTTTTGTTGTTTTTCTTTTCATTCAATTGAAAACAAACATGCTCATTTATCGTGTTCAGTGAAGTAAGCACAATGAAATTAATCGATTTGGTTTTTGATTTTATAGAGAATTTAATGAAAAATGATGTTCATTTTTTTACTAAAACAAATAAAAATACTGTAAAATTAAAAGTTTCCTCTCTATCTAATTCTATTCGTGATCCTCGCTGCAAAGTCCTATTAGAAGAAGCTAATAAACATGTAAATAACCATATAAGCACGACTACACATAACCACAAAGTGCTTGGTGTATTCCACATTCAGTTGCAAACATTTTTTTTTTGGATAAAATATATCGCACAACTTTTGCAGAGGCAAGATTAGATGTTAGTGCTCAATGTTTTTGGATTACAGGTCAAATGGCATTTTTTGATGTGAGGGTTTTCAACCCAATCGCCAAGAGATATGTAAACCAAGAACTTCCTAAAAGATATGACATCAATGAAAAAAAAGAGCATATAACAAACGTGTAATGCAAGTCGAGCAAGGAGGTTTCACATCACTCGTCATGTCTGCGTCTGGAGGCATGGGTCGCGAGTGTTGAAGGTTCTATACTCGCCTTGCAGAAATGGTTTCTGAAAAGCGAAAGCAAAATTATTCTCTGATCACATCGTGGATAAGACGAAAGACTTACTTCGCTTTAAAGAATTCAATCTGTATGTGTATACAAGGCAGTCGTACTCTCTTCTCATCTAAATTGGAATCGTCACTTTCAGAAGACGCAAAAGTTAGTGAAATCATTTCAAGCATTGAGGGAATTGTTCAAATTCATCGTATGCTGACCAAATATTTCACTGTCCTATGCTAATCGTTACCTATAATTATTACGATTTTTAATTATTCAATTTTGTACACTTAAATCAAAAGAAATATATATGTGAGCATACGTTAGAATGTTTAATAATTAAAACTCTTTCACTCCCTGCATGCAGTTAAAATACGTTGTTTATGTTTTAACCAAAAAGGCGTAAAGAATGTGTGGGAATGGATAACACAAAACGAATAAAAAATCCGATGTACAATGTGGCATAGAAATACGAACGATATTTTACATATATATATTGATGAACATTTTACTTATTTTCTCGACATTTGTTATTTTTCTATTTTTTGCATATTTCTATGAATGTATTAAGACGTTTTTGTTGAAAAAAGAAAAATGTGCGCTTTTTGACCCCACCTTCTCCATTTTGTTCCGATAAAATAAAATAATCAATGAATAATAAAAGCCATATGCGAAATAGTTTTTCGCACGGGTGACAAAAACATCCATATGTGTAACTAATGTGTAGCTAATGTGAATGGGAAAGAAACATACGGCTTGGTGTAAATATTGCGTTACGAAGTGAAAATAATCAGTACGAGAGAAAAACCTCGATCCCAGGGTTCTTTTGCTCTGGAATTGAGGTTGTACGAGGGAGTGATATTTCGAATAGAATGGTTATTTCCACTTCTCAGTGCGTAAATATTAAAATATCTTATTATACGTATCATATTTTCTAATTTAAAATTAGCGATGTTCTTTTTTCAAAACGTTTCTATTATTAACACAATTAATACTCAGTTCTTCATCCACATGCTTTATTTTGTTGCCATAGTTACAAATTGGAATATTCTTCTTAAATAATGCAGAAAATAACACTAGAACGCAAATGTATCTAAAGGTTATACTACTGTGCTTTGTAATTAGTGTGATCACAGTCCTTACGAAGAAGTTTTTATCATTCTTTCTAAGGACATGAGAGTGAGGTTAAACGAATGTTAGCGTGATTCTTTTTTATCTCCAAAAATATTTTTCTATGAAGAAGTAAATAAAGAAATATTTTCAGTAAGTTGTTAATTGACGTTTTCACTGTGTATACAACCTACTCACCAATTCTTCGTCGCTCTTCGTATTACGAAGAGGTAACAAGCCCTGGAGATGAGGTTGCAATTTCTTAACAGATTTTTTTTGTCATAATCTTGTCAAAAAAGTTAAAATTTCTTATATCAGATTTTGTTCTCAAAAAGAAGAAAGAAATGATATGAAAAGACTGGAGAAGAGTTGTTGAAACTTGAAATGTGTTTGAAACTTACAAATAAATATCCTCCTATCTAAAATCTGTTTACTAAACATTTAAATCTCCGAGAAGTAAAAGATGTAAACATTTCAGTAAAACTTCGTAAGATATTCAATACTTGAGCCTTCTGTTCTATTTTCGAAATGTTGTCGGACCACGTCTTCATTGGTCATTAGTTTTTTAAACGGAGAAAAAACATTATTGAGGAAATTTGAAGGAGGTTATTTATTCGCAAAAGGCACTCTCTTAGAATAGGTGGGAGCGTGGGACCTGGGGAGGTTATTATAGCTATACTCCATTATTTTGTTGAATGTTAATATTTCGATACCATCTACAATCTTTAAAAGTTTTAAACGATAATTTGCTTATCGTAAACTTTAGGGCATTTATTTATTCATTCTGAGAAGAGTCAGAGAATTATTGATAAATCAAAATTATACAAATATGTTTCTTTTTTTTAATTTTTCCAATCTAATATTGCACAATTTCTTCCATTCATATGTGGCAGGTTGAAAGATCCTCGTCGACCCTAAATCAATGTTATTTTATTTGAGGGAGGCATTTGTAAAATATGTTTCATTTAGGGCGTTTGTTCGAAGGGACGTAAAAAATAAAGGAGCGTTAAATAAATAATGTGTTTTGTTGAAAGCATATCCTGAAATACCATCAAAAAATACATTTAACTACGTCACTTGGCAACATACGACGTCTAATCAACGTCGATAAGACGTCGTATTGACGTCTAGCTAGGCTTGAATGCGTGCCCTACCTAAATATAATTATCATTTATTTCAATCTTATTTAAAACTTAATCTTAGTGAGAGATGGGAGCTGCAACCGATCGCATAAATTATAAAACATATTACGAATTTCGACAAGCAATACAAGCCACAAGTAAAACGTAAAAACGGAAAATGACCACTAGATGTCCCTTGAGGCTTACCTCAGAGGTTTATCCGAGTAGACTCGACAAATTCTGCTGTTCATAGCAGCCTAGTACCCAGGCTCTTGGAACATATTAGATTTTTTGTGTCTTTAGGTTGGCTACTGAAAACTTATGGCTTTTTATCTAATTGGAAATTCGGAATTTTTGCTTGAATTTTACCTTGTCTTAAATATTTATGTGATTGCTTGTAGATATTGAGGCTTATTTTACAATTTCAATAAGCAACCTGATTAGGGCGTAAATATAAGATTGGTTACAGGAACAATTAACATAATTTCTATTACTGGAAATGAATAGATTTTTTTTGTCGCTTGTCGATGACGTAAAATAAAAGAATCGCTATTATGTTTGTGCATAACTTCAAGCCTCTCGTGCAGGGACAATGACTGCATTTTATCACTTTTATTCACATTTCTTTTTCTATATACAAAATAAGTCGAATAATATTTTATATACTTACAGGACAACACTTTTCCCATAAAATTTTGACTTGATCATGTCACTGATATTTGCTATGTTGTCATCAGTAAAAGTAGGTTTGCCGTCTGTAAAATATGAAATATGGTCTGTATTTTTCATTACGTCCATATATTTCATTTATTTCTTCCATAAGTAATACTTAGCTGCTCAAAAGATAGCCTAGTAGCATCAGATATTATTTTAACAAAATTTTAATTTTTTAAAAAAATTACCACCTGTTCAGAATTAACTTATCAAAAAATTCATTCATTGATCCTAATCCTTAATAATAGTTAGGAAAAGTCACCAAATTTCAATACCATACCATTAATAAGAAAAAACGTTATCGCAAAATAAATATGGCACGGGCACTTTGTACCCCCCCTCCTCCCCTCCCCCCATGGCTAATAGGGTTAAGCTCAGTCTTGCACCCTTAACTGCCTTCCCCTAAATGATGGTAAAAGCTCTGTTCCATGGTCATTGTTAAGCATAAACTCTGACAGGGTCAAGAGGAAGTTCTAATGAGCAGAGAAATGATAAAGACTCAGTTAAGGGTAATTTCCATTAGGCGGAAAATTCCGCACGTAAACCAAAAGAAGACATTCCATTGATAGAAATTGACCTCACATAAAACACCTATGTAATAAAAATTCACGCTTTGTAAGATCATATCCAGGGAGAAAATAAGAACATAAAGAACGAATAAACAACGCAATAATAATGCCAGCGTAAAAACCAAAACAAATCCACGGAATAACGTTTGAAATGAATCGTAACTTATCATGGTCTATCATTCTTAAAGTGATCATGAACGTTCACAAAATCAAGAAAGTTAAAACTAATGGCTATCTATCCATCCATATGAGGTGATAGAGCTTACCTGTCATTTATGAAGTCTTTATCACGATTGTTTTATGATTGTGACTATCTATAAATTATATCCCGTTGTTATGGTACATCAATACTCAAGTAAATCGCACATTTTTGAAATAATAAAACATATCTCTATATTTTGAAAACAAATTTACTATCTCTCAGTCCGCAAAATGACGTACTCTCACCTAATCTGTTCATATTATGTACTAAATGTTTTTTAGTAGATATATAATTATTTACTCCTGAAATTGTATAATTTCGCAAAAAACCCGGGGTTGTGTTTTATGCTAGGATCGGATTTTAAACAACTCGTTTGAATGTTCTGAAAATATTTTCATGAGGATTTGCGGGAGATTAATATTCAATATTGTTTCTGTCTTCGCATCATAATGACACAACTTCTAAAAAGTGTCAAAAAGGTACTTAACTTGAAAATTATATATATGGGACTATAGATACAAATTATTTATCATGCAGTAAAAGCTCAGCGTATAGTGGACACCTTATAGCGGAAACTTACTTACATACTTACAAAGTTATTCGATATGTTACATTAAAAAGTTAAACCGAATTCAACTTTTTTACGTACCGTAACACTGAAAGAACGACTTTCATGCGAGTTCATAAACACCATAACGATTAAATTAAATCATATGGTTTCATGCTACAATAATCACGAAAACCGCAAATATTTAAAACTCGAGAACCGTTTGATGAATTGACTTTTTTCAGGATTTTCGTATCCAACAAGAATAGTATGGAGGGTCATTTTTCCCCAACCCGGTTACCAGTGTTTCTTGCCTTTTCGAAAACCTTAACCACCCTGCGAATTTATTCCCTGAGAACAAGAAGTATGTTTGGTTACCATAGGAATTCATCCCTAGTTACTGAGAATGACAAAAATATAAATTGATCTACAGTCCAGGGGATTGAAAACTTTATCCAACAATAAAGCAAATCCAGTGACTGCATAACGTCAGATCAACGTATCACGTCAGAGCGACATCACGACATCGTGTTGACATTATTGACGTTGATTTGGCGTCGTGTGCCTGCCTGTATCATTTACAATGACTGAACAACAGTTTCTACCGATTCAGTTACCGTAATGCATTGATTAAACGCCGGGGCGCTTATTTAATTTTCGAGCCTCAAGGGGAGGCGCTTATTCGTGCTCACTAAAAAAGATCGAATGCAAATAAGCGCGGCGCTTATTTAATTTTCAAATTTATACAGGGTGCGCTTATTCGAGGGGGCGCTTATTGAAATTTTTGCAAAAAGGAGGGGGGCGTTTATTTGAGGGGAACGTTAAATCAATGCATTACTATAGAGATTCAATATTAGCATTTTTCATCTACGTTAAAATTAAGATTGTGAGTTATAAGAGTGTTATAAGGCGTGGCCTAAAATTTAAATTTTGGCTCCAATCTTTATTAAAGATTTACATCTGTCTCCCATCTGACAGTCTTATCGAGGTAGTAGCATGCAATCGTTACTGTTGTTCAGTACTAAATCTTTAAAATTCAAAAAATGACTAACGTTTCAAAAAATGAAAATACTCTTATTATCTTTTCTTTCATGAAATATATTACAATGAATTGACGAATCAATTAAAACAAGAAAAAGTCACTGACAAAGGCTTATAACTCAGCAAGGCGACTTGGCGTAAATGCTCTGAAAATCTTTGAAATTGAGAATATTGCGACTGGCCGTCACAGAATCTTTATAATGGCGGCACCGTTCATATTTATTTTTTTTCTAGAAACTGCTGCGGGTATACCTAAAAACGGAAAGTCATGCGACGCCAACTTAAACCAATACAAACAGTACTTTAGATGGCGGCCGCTTAAATTTGATTCGCGCAGTGAGATCGCGACTCGGTATAAATATGGTTAATTGTGACGTAGTAACTCTTTCTTTTGAATTTTGCTTCATCGCATAATTTTTTGAATTGAGTTGTACCATAAGAGTGCCAAAGTTTCATGGTATAATCTCTTGTAAATCACGAGATCTCAGGGAGAGGATGGTATAATGGTTCCACAAGGTTTGCAAGGGTCGAAAAAAGCAGATGCGTAATCTGTGTAAATTATATATGCTATATAGTATTTTTATGATTCTTAGTTTATCACAACGTTATAGGTAACTAAACTTTTTTACTGGCAAAATTATTTTGTTTAGGGCAAAGAATAAAGCAAGGTTCCTTGTATTAAGTTTGTAGTCTAATTTTTCAAAGCGCCTCTGTGTATCCTGCCTTCTAACGAAAGAGGTAGGCCTGCGTTACCCACATACCGTCAGTCAGCTATAACGCTTTTTTTTATAAACCACCATTTCATAAACAATCAGTAGCTACTCAGACAATAAAAAGTTAAGCAACTTTTAGTACTCAATCATAATCATATGCAATTTAATAAAAAAATTAAATTTACATTTGTGTGTCAATTCGAAATGCTGTATTACCTTGTTTTTTCTTTTTCCATAACATATACCTATGTACAATATATGTATAACATCTTTATACCTGTCCTTTCTGTTGTCATGCTGTTGTCGTCTTTCTTTTCAGAATATAATATACATTGCAACATTTAGCAACTGTTCAGCAACTTTTAGTACTGAAATTTCAGTTTATCCTTAGTAACTTTCAGTACTGGGACCTGACTTATAAAGAAAGTGTATACGGTTTTATGCATTATTCAGGAAGTGACTTTTTATTTGATCTAACATTTGCGATTTCAGTCACTTTATACTGGTCTGTAAAATATACATATGAGCACATGATCTATGCGCTGAGTAAATATTGTGGGTCGTAAAATACTTCCATGACAGTAGATTGGCTGCCCCTGAAATATTATTGGCGAAAAAACTCACAGCGTATGATTTTATCTAAGCCATTTAACCTGTTTTTGATTCAGCAATGCCACATTTTGATCTGTAAATTGCACATATGAGTTTCCATGACAACTCAAGGATACTGTCCAACTTATAAACCTTACAAACTCAGGTTCAGTATTTTATAAATATCTTGAAAAGTACAATTCTTTCCCTACACAAAACTATACATTTTCTGCTCTACACAACTAGCAGTTTTTTGGAGGTAAACTTTTTTTCTAAGAGATGATTGTTTCGAATGAATGCCAGTCGCTGAAGTCCCTTTGAGCTTGCCAAATATAAAAAAGCACGATGTTTTCAATGCAATTTTATTCCTCTTTAATTAGTTAACTTAAAAAACAAATATTCCAGTTGTGCAGAGCATTTAATAACGCTTCAGAAAATGTATAATTTTGTAGGGAAAGAAATGTATAGTTTTCGAGACATTTGTAAAATACTGAGCATGAGTTTATATGATTAGGCCATTGTCCAGTTTGGACTTGTCGTTCTCCTTCAACTACGACTACTAACGATCCAGCAACCTTAGTCACAAAATCCCGAACAAGTTGGACTTAGGAATATAGGAACACAAGGGTGTGTGTGACTATTACGCCGAATGAACGACGTTGGCTGCTGAAAAGTAGTAGACCCGGACTTTTCCCCAACTGGACGTTTCCCCGACTTAGACAAAAAAAAATTGAAATGAGACTGTACTTTTAAAGAAAAAAAAGACGTATTTCTCTTCGAAGATATATCTTATTTAAACACAAATAAGCAGTTTTTACTTAGTTTTTGAACATAATTTAACATAATCTAACAGTACTTTCGACTCTGTCAAAACATTCATCTTGATTAGGCAAGATTATATGAGATACCTCGCAGAAAGTCTTATTATTATATTATTATTTTGGTATCCAGTTATCAAGGTTTGGAAACGCTCATTTATTGCGCGGTATGAGCTGGACGAGGTTCACCTGTTAGTATTTGCGCTATTGTATGGTGATGACGTGCTGAATCACGCTTTAGGAAGTCTATGAACTTCCATATATGAGCATGGCGATGAAGTAAAGATCCTAAAAACCTGTTATGCCACCCTTCCAAGTTATTATTTGTACGAGGCAAATCATCTTGGATCCTTACATTCATGTTCCACATAGCGTGAGGAAATCTTAGCTGTAATCGCCTACCTCTCCGTAGTTTTCCGATGTAATTTGTTCAAAGTAGTCAAAAACATCTTGTTCCTGGTTTCCTGCTTGGTTACAAAAGTATCGAACACTTGGATAGTATCAGCAATCGACACAAAACTAATTCTGATATTTGTTCTAAATTAATTGTCGTTGAGGTACAGTTGTGAAAGTCCAACTTTTCTGTAAACATTTTTGCACAAGTGAAACAAACATCACTTTTGGGGTACCAGAGGGTAAACACGATCTAATGCGCCAATCATCGATTTCTCGAAGCCAATCTTAACCCTTTGTGGATTTACCTGATTAGTCAGAATTTAAACTTGATTTGATGAAGGAGCTCAACGTATGTGTCAAGTATTTTGTTTGGCAATAGGCCATACGCACGGAGAACATTTCTTCCATGATTTAGTCCATGCACTGTACACAGCTGAGCAAAGTATGGAGGAACAGTGGAAACAGTTCCATCCATGAATATTGATATAAGGAATTATTTATGTCATACAATACAATTTCAACATTACAACCATTCCCACTTCTTCTTCTCCAATAGGTGTTACTATTGTTCAAAGTTTCGTTCTTATAGAACATAAAATTTTCTTTTAAAATTTTCCGCCTCTTCATGTTATAACAAACTCCATTATTTTTACTGCAAACTTTCACTGTCACAAATTCAACACTTTACTTTCTTAGAGCTTGTTCTAGTAGAACTAATTTTAAAACAAAGCAATGATACAATATCTATTGTTTTTATCTTAGACATTCCGTATTCAAACAAAGGCGTTCAATTTCAAAGAGTATAGGTAAAGTTGGAGAGCCGTGAGCTGGTGAGACGTGAGTTGAAAAATATTACGGCGCCGAACGATTTTTCCGGACACTCTACCACTCCCTGCTGAATCTAAAAAGGAAGCGTTCTTGTATAAAACAACA
>JAULBZ010008156.1:0-10916 GCA_032360805.1 Neoturris breviconis | reverse complement strand
GTTTAAAATTTCCCACTCCAAAAAAAAAATTGGTATTAATTTGGCACCACTTAACAAAAACTCTAAATCCGCCCCTGGAACGGTACTATACATACGCAACCAGAGTGCGCTATTTAATTATAGCGAAGTACTGTTATTGTATAGGAATTATGGGAATTATAGCGTTCTCTGTCCCCCTAACCTTAGACCTTCTCTCCTTTGTGGAATGGAAGTTGAAATTTGTAGTGACCCTTTGTGGCTCTGTGGACGATATTTATCAAGAGAGAAGGAGGTCATGTGATCGAGGTTGAATTGGTGAGTGAACCGGAGTTACCATATCTGGAAAAGGAGACAAGGAGAAAACATAGTCACTATGAATGGAAAGAGCGTGAAGAACAGCTGAAATCTTGGTAGAATTGGACAGTGGTCGTCTATATGACATGCACGATGTTTTGGCCTATATGTACTTCCACTAAAGAAAAATATCAAATTATTGACTGGAGACGATTAGTAGAAGACAATGGACGGTGTTCCTAGAAATAGATGTTCTGAGCAGATATCCCGAAACTTCCTTGGATACACCTACTATATGTAAGAGAGAGACAATATTTTATCAGCCCAGTTACCACACTAGGCTTCCTAAATCCGCTCTCCTCTCGTAAGAAATCCGCAGATTAGCGTTAAGCGTTTCCCAAGGTATTGCTTGATAAAATAATGAGTACGTTATAAGTACCATGGCTGGAAAATTGAGGTATTCGAGAGTGAAAATAAAATTATAACGGAAATTGCGGGTGATTGCAAGCTCGTCCCCAGCCCCTTTTGACTTTTTTTTTCTAAAGATCGGGTTTGATCGAAATATTTATATTTATATTTTCCAATGTTCAATCAGAACAGCTCTTTATCCCAGTTCACCAGAAAGCAAGATTTAATTGTCTTTAAAACAACGTTGAAAACATTGTTCTATCGTCTTTATTGCGGACTTTAAACAAGTTTTTGCCCACTAGGATATATGGCGTTTAATTCGACAATCAAGTCTGTGCAAAAGACGCCTCACTACGTCTCCAGTAAGCAAAAACTTGTTTAAAACGAACAACGAATCATCGGAATATATTTACTGGTATTTCCTATCTGGAACTAATATAGGTGTATAAACTTATGTATTTACAATCTACAACTAATTACCTTCGAATATGTGCATCTAATACGGTCGATGGTTACGTATGACGTTTGTTTTTTAAATTTCAAAAGTATAGGTGATTTTAATAGCGCACCCTGGTTGAAACGTTGTTCTAGCGTCTTTACTGCTGACGTTGAACAATTTTATGCTCACTTGGGTCCTTGATTATGCCATATCATAATCTTTCTATACTTTCAAGATTGAAGATTAAGTTAATTAACACACTTAATTACGTTAATGAATTCTATTACAATCTTAAGAAGGGTATTTATCTGAAATAAATGACAAATCTTCCCTATAATTGCTCGTTTGCTTGTTTGTTTAGGCGGGCAACATAAAACATACAATAGTGAAAACTTCGATGGATTTTTTACGAAAGAACGTGAGATGAAAAATAAAAATGCAAGCTAACAAAGGTAATACATCTATGTGGTCACACGCTCTGGTGTGGTCACACGCTCTGGTGTTTTTGGTTTATGCTATATTTTGTTAGACAATGCGGACATAACCTGCGTATAGAGCCACAAAAATATAATTTCTATAGGTCTATCTACTTACAAGGAAAGGTTGTTATCAATTTAACAAAATAACAACACTATTGGTTTAAATGTTTTTGCCATATGTAATATGAGTAGGAAATGAAAACAAACAGGTAAAATAGGTAAAAGCTTATTGGAGTTATTCCATCGTCAGTGCATAATATGCAAGTCCAAGACTACACATACTGTGTGAAACCCAAAAGAAGACATTCCATTGGTAGAAATGTCGATTTGTGTGACGTCAACTTCTAACATAGACCAATGGCATATCTTCTTTTGGTTTTCGCACGGAATATTTGGCCTTTCGAAAATCAGCCTTTGCCACTTGTACTCACTTTGTGAGTAATCATTTTAAATTTATCCATAGCACAACCACCACGGTTGAATGAGAACGATCGTATAGAATGTGATAATCTATTGCAAGAACAACCACTTATAATACAGATTGAACAATGTGATGACGATAATGATACAACTAACCCAGACTTATCACGTGACTATCAAGTAACTAACACAATAAACAAGCAACCAAATAAAACTAATCTGTGTGTCCCTATGGTAAGAACCAACTTTATATATAAGAAAACAACGTGGAATACTTACCGCTAACGGTGCTGGTACACGTTTTTGTATTACAATCATCAGTAACTTTTAGTTGAGTCTCAATAGTATGCTTGCTAACACTAAGTGATGCTTAGTATGTTTAATAATGAGGCTGGGAATGATAAGGACGATGATTCTTAAGGCCGTCTTCCAGAAAATATTCCGCGGAACGGAAACGGAACGGAAGATGCGCACGCGTAGAAAGAAATTATATACATTCCATTGGTAGAAATTGGCATCACATATCATAATACTCTGTCTAATGCAACACAAATTACTTTTTCCTTTATGATGCCCTTTCTTTATTATGTCGTACCGAATATAAACCTATGAGCCTATAGTCAGGTAGAGGGTTATTTAATATATCCGGGAGGAGGTTTGTGTTCCAGTTGGGGGAGGCTATATTCGGGTGGGTCCCTTTTGTTAATTTTCTAAATACTTCACAATATCTTCTTTTTTTTTGAAGGAAAACGTAGATGGATTATTTGGAAGACAGAATACAGGTATGAAATTAGTTAAGATTTTTATTAATTCTTTTTGCATTTTCCCCCTTTGATGTGTCGCAGAACTGATCAACTGAAGACTTTATTATAAAGCCATGGAGTATTTCTAATTCAGATTTTTATTTGGCTCAAAAGAAAAGCTTCTCGTCAATGAAAACAGATATGCATCAATGGTATATTGGTGTCACCTTCGGACTTACCCAAGCGATGCGGCCACAATACCCCCACCCGGGTCGCATTCAATGCAGCGTTTCAGCCCTTTAGGAGCTTTTGAATAAATGAAGGCAAGTCAGATCAATGTATCACGTATCTCTAGTGGTAAGTTAACATATTCGACCGTTGGAGAGAATGAAGACCCACTTTGTTGATATGCCTTGAGGATATTAAAACTTCCCTTTACTTTACTACTTATTATAAACATAAACAACATAGCGCGTAACTGTTTGCAAAAAGATTGAATGTTGAATTTCGCCGCACGTTTTTCTTTTATAAGAAACAGCTTTATAGGAAACAGTTCTGAATTTAGCTCAAAAAATAAGAAATGCAAAACTGAAAGTTACAAACGGTCAGAAACAACCATACATTTGTTATGAGGTTTTTTTTACCTCTAAAACATTATTTGGACCAAAAACAGTTCTTTAGTCTTGACAGGTGGCGTCGCTTCATTTAGAATTCGCGCGAACGAATTCGTCAAGCGGAGATCCACCTTTATACGCAGAGAGGTATGTGCGCGGAGAAATACGGCATTTGTTTTATAGATCTAGCATAACCCAGCAACAACACCAGAAAGCTACTAACTCAACGTGAAGCTTTTCGCCACTACAAGCAAATGTTACACGTGCCAAGGTATTAGAACGTTTGTAAACAGATTAAAAAGGTCGGTGAGGATTTAGAGTTAATAGCAATTTCTTATTTGTGAATTATTCGAGGAGGTGAACCCAGTAGGTAAAAACTCGCCGAAGACGTTGTTCTAGCGCCTTTACTACTACTCGGGCTTGAATAAGTTTTTCCCCACTGGGAAGCTCGTGAAAAACATGATTGATTTTAAATCTTTATTTCATATTTAGAAATATTAGAAATAATATCTCATTTTCATCGAGACGATATGTTATTTATATTATTCATTCATAACAAATATATCTATATCATTTATTCCTTTTTTGGAAATGGATAGAAGGGTGGTCCTCGCTTATCCAAATACTTCTTGATATTTTTAGAATTTCGCACTCGTTCATTCAAGCTTTTAATTAAAGGATATCCATCTATAAAATCTTTGTATTCTTCCAGATTATGATCTAGCTGCACCGTGTCTATGGCAACCATGAGAAGTATGTCACCAACGGTTATCTAAAACGATATAATTTTATACATAAGGAAGAGTTTAGCTTCCATTTAATGCAGTTGAGTTGAGAAAAATTACATCGAATCGGTAGCTACTAAGGTGGATTTACACTATAGGCGAAAGATTTCGCTTGAAAGCCAAATAAAGACATCCCATTAGTAGAAATTGACATCACACAGCGCGTGATGCCAATTTCTACCAATGGAATATCTTCTTTTGGCTTTCACTAGAACCTTTTCGCCAATATACTCTGCAGTGTCAAATCGTCTATCACTCTGCTATAGGTTCTCACAGTACAATATTCACGCCTTATTTGGTCCTGGATGGCTTTATATTTCCACTGTGTGGACTGTATATTTCCACATATGGACAGTGATTGTCATATATAAACTGTGTATTGCCAAACATTCTTGAAGTTTATGATAATACGTTCTTTGTTTTTACGACAGAAATTTATTTTCAAATTCTCTATTGTTAGCCAATACAAAGTAGAGCATTATCTAGACACATGTTTTTAGCTAATTACTTTTTCCCTGTAAACAAATGATAAATTTATTTTCCAAAGCTACAAATATAAAAACTTTATGATGTCAAAAATGGAAAGGTATATATATACATAGCTCGAATACGCAGGGTTGTGGGACTTACGTTGGTTATCAAAAATGGTACTCACTTCATTCCCTACTAGATAGCTTTCACCATTATTGTTTCTTTTTAAAAAATATTCAATCCTTCTAAATGCACGTGGGAGATACTCTTCCATCATACTTTTGATTTGTTGCTTCTAAAAATAAAGATATTTCAGCTTCAGTTAAATTGTAAGGTACGTGCTTGTAGTGCATGGCATACAACACACATCCACTCGATAGTTACCTTACCGGTTCTTTTTTATGCAGCAATGGTGTAGTGGTATGCACCTTTGATTTTCACCAGTGCGATCAGGATTCAAATCCCGCTGTGGAAACTGGAATCGATGCTCTTCTCCGACGCGTTTTAAATGCAGCGTGCTCAACCCATTAGGAGCCATCTACTGACCGCATGCCTGCCTGGGGCAAGTTAAGCAATGCTTTTACGTAAGTCTAGCGGTGAGTTAACTTAGTTGACAGTTAAAGGGGAGGAAGAACCGCACTAACTGATGTTATCTAGAAGAGTTGGTTTACCGACCTTCCCTCAAATATTCCAATATAGCATATTCCATTCTATTGGTTGTGACTTAAATGGTTCCCGGAAGGCTTATATACCTAAATACACAGTTATTTCTTGCTTAATATTATGCTCTAATATTGTCTCAATGGCTCTAGTTGTTTTAGACATATCTAGTTATTGTTCTGGCAACTAAATTGCAAAAAACGGCCAAAAAGTCATACTAAAATCAGCCATGTTAAATTAGTATGGCCCTAAGTAGCGGTAACCCAAAATCTATCATCGGCGTCGATTACTAGTAGGGCCGGCGTAGAAAGGGCCGGCGTTAAATTAGGACAGGTATAAAGGGCGCCGACAAAATATATTTAAATGACAATCACTGCATGCATTACTGCCGAATCCAGTATAACACTGAATGCGGAATGTGTATTCCCGCATATGACAGGCGTTACACGTTCTAAATACCTATTACCAGTGGGAAAAACTTGTTTGAAATTCGCAGCAAAGAAGCTAAACCAACTTTGAAAACGTAGTTGTAGCATCCTCATTGCCAACTTTGAACAAGTTGTTGAATAAAGTGAATAGCAAGGTTCTAAATTAATTGATATAGTATGATAATCTCTGTCGTTTTTATAAATAATGTAACCAAGCATCATTACAGAGAATATACCATACCTTTTCTTCAACAGTTGGTTTCCAAAAATAAGCACCAATCAATTTTTCTTCAACTTCCTTTAATGAATCCAACACTTCATCAATAATTGCTTTGTCCATATTTGTCGTACCATATAACTTAAATTCATTGGCTAGATATCTTAATATAGCGTGTGATTGGTTGATTACTTGATCACCCATTTGTAATGATGGTAATTGACCAAATGGGAATAGAGTCTCTATAACAATTTAAAGAAAGACATTTTATTACGTTATATCCGCATACATACAAGAAAGTAATTATCTTTAATTCTTCATGCGATCCTCTCTAAAATTATTAAACAACAGATCAAGTATTTGGACATACTTCTCGAGTTGGCCCTCAAGTCATCCCAGCCGGCAAAAACCTGTTCAAAGTCAGCAAAATAACGTTAGAACAACGTTCTGTAAACGTTGTTCTAACGTTATTTTGCTGACTTTGAACAGGTTATTGCCGGCTGTATATGTGGGTAGGGTAGTCTCTCCTATAGTCTCTCTTAAGCAAATAGTACCATACGAGGGTTTGTTTGAAGATATTGATTTTTTTCTCAGAGTGTATGAAAAATCCATAGGAATAAACCTATTCACAAAACAATAAAAACGAGACGTTAGTTGTTCAAAGTAGAACTTGTTGCAATGCAATAACTTCTTTTTGCTGCAGTGAATTCATTGTTTTATGAAAAGTGCCACCTATCCACAGGACTTAAATTTTTCCATATATGGGAATACACAGTCCGTATATGGAGCTGTACGAGACCGTATTCAGCATTATTTTACGCTCCGAATGTTTCGAAATGATCACAAGAAATCCAATTGCGTAATGATGTAGGATATTATTCAACCTCGTTCTCAGGGCTTCTGGTAACGAGGTAGGGATATTATTTACCATTTGCTTTGATTTCTGGTATATCACTAAATGTGTATGTCTTGTCTTCAAACTCGACTCCTTGGTGATGAAACATTACTCTGATTGATTCTCCACGAGCAGGGACACCAAAGTAATGAAGAGTGTATTTCATTTTATATAATATCTAAAAGTAGATTCGATGTGTTGGTAAAGTTGCTCTTGAGTATCTTGTTTATTAATTATTAATAATTGACAAATTTCCAATCCCCGCTTTTATGCCAACCAAAAAAATAAAATACATTTCAACATCTGGTGTAAACATTTATTTACATTTTAACGATCATGTTTTGGTTAAAATAGACACGTTTATGTCATATATTCAAAACACTTAATTCACAAAAATAAACATACGATTTGTGAAGATAGTGATTCTGAGTGGGAGGATGGTGGTCATTTCCACCGCAAAAAATATTTGTGGCGAAATTTAGGGTGGTCGTCTCGACATTTATGTTTCACTAGAGCTATTGAACATGCTAATTCAGATTCTTTTACTAATTATGTAACATTGCGATAAATAAGATAAATCTTGATGTCAATCTGTACCAGATAACATTCTTGTTCAAGTAACATTACAAAAAAAAATATTGGCTTTATTTATAATATTTATTCAATGAATCCATGTCATTCATTCCTGTTTTGGAATAAATTCTTTTTTTGGAATTGGATAGAAGAGTGCGCCTTGCTTGTCTAAATACGTTTTGACATTTTTGGAGTTTTGTACTCGTTCATTTAAACTTTTGATTAAAAGATATCCATCCATAAAATCTTTGTATTCTACAAGGTTGTGATCAAGCTGCACCGTGTCCATGGCAACCATGATAATTATGTCACCAACGGTTATCTAAAAACAGTTATACACGTAATAGTTAATTTCCACGAGGCGAAATATTCGCCGCGAATGGCCAAATAAGACATTCCATTGGTAGAAACTGACGTCACACCTTTAAAGAACTTCAGTCATAAAGAACCCAGGGCATGCACTCTGAGTTGAACCTAACGTCGTTCTAGCGTCTTTATTGTGACTTTGAATTTTTTTTTTGACTTAATGTGTCAAAGAAAAGACATATCATATCAAAGTAATAATTTTTTACAACCTCATTCACAGGACTTCTTCTCTCCTGACGTGCGTAAGACCTGGAGGTGAGGTTGGAATTTTAAAGCTATTTTAAGTCACCATTCAAATCACTTGCATTCATGCTATACGTTTTTTCTTTAATAACTAATCTATATTGTTCTAGTATAAGATGTTCCCCATAGTGTGATATGCTGCTGCCTTACGTCTATATTACTAAATCACCCTTTAACATGTTTTTATGATTTGAAGGTGATAGTTTTTAGCAGCTAATGTGATTACAAAACAGTTCTTAAGTAACTTTCATGATATCCTTTTAAAGTGTGGTAGGGCCTTCTATCTAGCTTGGAGAAAAGTATTGATTCAACGATCTTATAACTAATTGGTTAACTAATCGAGAAACCAATAAGAAATGTTTAAATGCTGTTTTCCACGTGGCGAAATATTAGCTGTGAAAGCTAAAAGAAGACATTCCATTAGTAGAAATTGACTTCTACCAATGAAATGTCTTACTCATGTGTCTAATTATAGAGTGGCCTATATAACATTTACAGGTGGTGAAAACCTCGCCATCACAATGACTCTAAACCAATGACTACAGATAAAGAGCTACTTACCATCGGCTTTAATTGCTGGTATTTGCTGCATTGTGTATCTTTTGTCTTCAAACTCGACTCTATGGTGATGAAACATTACTCTGATTGGTTCTGCACGGGCAGGAATATTACCGTAATGAAGAGTGTATTTCATTTTTATGCAATCCCTAGAAGTAATCTCAATGTTTTGTTACTTTCACTATTGTTCCGGAACCTGAAAGCTAATCAAGAATATGAAGCATAAACGTTTCTACATACTCGTTTAAAACTAAAGATAGATTTCCATTAGGTGTGTGATGTCAATTTCAATGTCAATGGAATGTCTTCTTTTAGCTTTCCCGCGCAATTTTCCACCTGATGGAAATCAACCTGAGGTAATTAAACTTTTGCTTTAACGCATGTAGAAGTATGTCGCTACCACAACAGCTACATACTATAGATGATAATATCGGCGATGCAAAGTTAACTTTTTAGTTCTCAGAGTCATTTGTTTTTATTTGTGGACATTTTTAGACTTAGAACAAATAACACATCAGAGATATGCAATAAGTTATATCAATATTATGAAATACTCGATGCTTGTGTTAAGAAAATACGCTCTCTTTAAAGGTACATAATCACATAATCCATGTAAATATGTCAATATCTATGTCAATATCTAATGGGTAAGTGACACATACTGACACAAACAAGATGGCTGTCACACAGTGAGCATAGAAAATACATAATTTCCTACAACTTCATTCAATCATATCTCCAATAACATTCATTTTTATGGAGTCAAATCTTCAGAATATGTTACTAGCAATATGAACTTTCATCTAAGACTATAGAAGGAAAAATTTGAGAAAAAAAATCTAAGGGTAATTTTGTACCTTTAAACTTGAAATTGTATCAATGGAGGAGTGCTAATTGATCGGCTCTCAGACTACTGCAGAAATGTAAATATAATTTTCGAAGCATTATAACCCTGCTGTTTTTATCTGTTTGCGTCTAGCAATAGACCACGCCCTTTTTGGGCTTTTTACCTTGACCGATTTTATTTATGGGCCGCTATTTTGTATCCATAGAAACATGAATGGTGGTACAAAAAATTATGGAAATATCATTCTTCTGTCCATTGATCTGTCACGCCCTTTTCTGAAATAGTTTTTTTGACATAACTTCTGAGATAAAGGACACTTACCAACATGGGGTAATTGCTGGTAACGTCCGTTAGAATAAGATGTGTGTATTAGCATAATAAAACTTGTTTAAAATCCGCAGTAAAGGCACCGGAACAATGTTTTCAAGACAAGTTAAAAAGTTAAAATGTTTATTTATGGTAGCTACCAAACAATTTGATTCGGAAACAATATGAGCGCTTTTAATGGCGTCGAAACATTTTGACGGTCCACTTTTTTTATTACATTTAATGTAGTTTTCACTTTCACACATTGAAATACCATTTGGAGTGCCCAATAGGTAGATTCCCAGTGGGCACACGACGTCTGATCAACGTCGAAACGACGTCGCAATGCTGGTTCGATATTGATTATTGATCCAACGCTGTGTGTCTGCAGGTTTGAATATAGAAAGTCTTTAAGTTTAAGTACGTTAATTAACACCTTCTAGTTGTTGAATCGTTTATAGAACAAAAATAATACAAAATAATGTTTACTTTTTCTTCAGTTGCTGGTTTCAAACAATTAAGCAACATATAATCTTCCTTCGACATCTTTGAATGTATCCAACATTTCCCCAATAATTGCTTTCTTAAATTAATTGATTAGACATATGTGATTTTGGTTGCGTGATCTCGTTTACACTTGCTTTTTCAACCGGTGATTTGAGAGCTCAATAAACTCCACGTTCAAAGCATATACCTATGCTAATAAATGTTTGAATAACTTGAGTAACTAACACTTTCAAAAAAGCAGCGCCATTAATTGTCTTTCAATCTTAATTTAAGCACTTTTGAAGCAAAGCTCTCTACCGTAGTAACAATACGAATGTAAAAAAAAAAAAGAAACAATATAAATATAAAAGTCAAAACGTTTTTAACTATTTTTTAAAAATAGCAGCAGTTGTTTAACCATCATGAATACACTAATTCTTACAAAATGTAAAATAATCCATTATATACTTAAAACTTTTGTGTTTCACATTGGAACATAGTCGTGTTACATGAGGGTATCACCTGCATAATTTTTTTTTTTAATAACTTTTTTATCATAACGAGAAAGTTGAGATATATATTATAAGTTGAGCTATATTCTGAAACCACCTAGAGCAAAATATCTCTTATTTAAAGGTACATAATCACCTTTTTTGGTCAAATTTTTAATTTCTATGTCAAATGGATAAGTGACACACACTGAAC
>JAULBZ010008155.1:0-10918 GCA_032360805.1 Neoturris breviconis | reverse complement strand
ATTAACAGGAAATGCGGTAATGTATGATAATTTTATGCAACCAGAAAATAATTATTTCTTTTTTCATGGTAGCTTTGGTACCATTATTAGTTATAATGCCGCAATGAAGAGTGGAATCAAGCATATTTTAAATAAATAAATCAATAATGAATAAATTATATTACATTAACTGCAGAAGTAAACAGACTAAGAGGAAGGGACGATCATTGTCTGTAGATCAGGCTACTTACACCTGTCTATGAATAAAGTCATCACCTTACGCGTGTCTATACATAAAGTCATCACCTTACATGTGTCTATAAATAAAGTCATCACCTTACGCGTGTCTATACATAAAGTCAACCCCTTTCACGTGTCTATAAATAAAGTCATCACCTTACACGTGTCTATAAATAAAGTCATCACCTTATGCCTCTATAAAAAGTCAATAACAGTGAAAGTATTTATTACTAACCCAGGGGGCAAAAACTTGTTCAAAGTCCGCAGTAAAGACGCTAGAATAATTTCGCCGATATTCTAGCGTTTTTACTAACCACAGCATAAAAGATTACTGAATACAGACTCGTATAGCTTCATATTTGGACTATGCATTTTTCCCATATATGGCAATACACAGTCCGAATACGGAGTTTTAAGGCTTCGTATTCTGTAGTTTTTTACGCTGCGAACTATGAACAACTTCTTTCCCCCTGGGAAGGATTTTATTTATTTAAAACCCACTGATAATATTTCAGCTATACCAACCTCGTTCCCAGGGCTTCTTGCCTTTTGGAAATACGTATTTCGAAAAGACAAGAAGCCCAGGGAACAATGTTGTAGCTATTGAATATTAAATCGAGGATGATCAAAGTGATTACTGTCCCAGATATATCAAGGTTGACGCATCGTCAATAATTAATTTGTAAATCCTAATTTTTCTTCTTTCGACAAATTTGCTTTAATTGATTAAAGACTGGTAAATAAGTTGTTTTTCATCATATCATGTTTTTTTTATATCTGATAAAATACAATCCATATCACAACTGTCTAATGATATAACTCCCATTTTATCATCATCTATACTTTCATGTATTGATGCCTTTTCATTTACATATTCATTATCAATGTAATCCTCAACTGCATCCATTGTTTCCGTTTGAGTTTGCATTACTCGAACTTTTACATTTTCGTATGTATAATATTGTTTTTTTTCTGGCTCATCATCTAAAATGAAAAATAGGTAAATATAAACAATTCAAATGGCGTTGGGAACAAAAAGATTTACAACGCATTGCAATTACAGGGCGGGGGAAAGGTAAATCCGATTTTGGGGTAAAAATAAATATAATCAATTTCAATTACTTAACACTCCCTTATTTATCATATTGCAATAAAACATCAACCCCTAATTATCACCCCCTATTTAAGTCAAATGTGAAGCAAATTGGAATCATTTCTTTCCACCAGAAGAAATGTTTTTATAACTGAATAACTTAACCCTTCGTTAGTATGGTGAGGTACCCCGGAAATTTGTAAAATATGTAAGACAATAACCTCCTGAGTAATAATTTTTGTTGTGTTACTTTCACAGCAAAATTTAAAAATCCAGGGGGTCAAGACCTAATGAAGGGTTAAAAACCAGGGATATGAGAAGAGTACAAATAACATAACAACTTATATACAGTCGCAACAATAGTAGTACTATTTTTAACAAAACAAAGTTTCGATTTTGATGCATTTTTATCTTCTCAATCTAAACTCCCTTCTCCCCCAGTTATTAATACCATCTCCCCCAAATATGTGATTTTTTTTTTACAAAATATTGACCCTCGCTTATTATACGCGCCCTGCAAATATTCGACTAAATTTCAAATAACAAAATGACTTAGGGTAGGGGCTAATTCGAGTTTATTTTAAAAAAAGGTAAATAGAGTTATTGATTGGTGTATCCGCATAAAAAAAAGAAATGACAAGTTTATTGAAATTACCCAACCTCGTTCCCAAGGTTTCTTTCCGCTTTTTGATGGTTCGCGCCGTTTCTCCCTTCAAAAAGCGGAAAGAAGCCCTGCGAATGAGGTTGAAAATTACCATATTTTACGTTACTTACTTTTTTTTCTTCTACATTCAAATTCTGACGGAAAGAAAAATATGACTGATACCAATCCAAGACATGCAAAGAAGCCAGGAACACAAGATTGAATTATTTTTGAAAACATCTCACACTCGGTACATTCAATCCTAGTGTATAGAATGTAGAATGTTGAATATTCCCAGTAGGCAAAAACTTGTTCAAAGTCCGCAGTAAAGATGCTAGAATGACGTCGAACGAAGTTGTTCTAGCATCTTTACTGCTGACTTTGAACACGTTTTTGCTAACTGTGCAGCCAGTGATCTAATCTAAAGGGTTGATTTCACCACGCAAAAATTCGCTGCGAAAGCCAAGTGAAGAAGTTCGATTGGTAGAAATTGACGTAACATCATTTATACAAATGGAATGGATTCTCTTCGCCGCGAATATTTCGTCTCATAGGAAACAACTTTAATAGATTATTTCCAAATTATTTCTCGTAAACGATTTCTGACAATTGATTGGTTTATTCGCACGTAAAAACCAATCGATTACCACGATGTTGAAACCTTAAGCATTCACTCACCCTTTGATTTTAGTAGGCTTCAAAGTTTGTATGCCAAAAATAACGGCTCCAGTTAGTAATTTATATGAAAAACTCATAGCAGAATAAACAAATGCACTTGATTCCTAAAAAACATTCATATTTATATATATAAGCAGACTGTATACATTTAGTTCTCAATATTTTTGTGTATGCAGAGGAGAAGAGATTGGGAAAGAAGTTGTATTTGGATAAAAAACGTTTGTTAAGAACAAAAGCCTAAATCTTCACTGTGGTCACATCAACTAAAATTATTGCAATGTGACCCTAGTTTTATTAGATGCCCCCAGTGGGTAAAAACTTGTCCTAAGTCCGCAGTAAAGATGTTAGAACAAAGTCGAAAGACATTGTTCTAGTTGCTGACTTTGAACAAGTCTTTGCTCACTGGGTCGATCATTCTAAATAGAACTTTCAATTTTCATTCTCTTCTGAAATAAAAGCTGAACTGAAAGAAATTAATTCACCTTATCTTTTCCGATGATGTCAGCAGTTTTTGATAATGACGTTACAAGTATTATAGAGCATCCACTACCTGTCAACCACGCTGCTCCATACACAGTATTACGAGTTTCTTTGTTGACAACGAAAAGCCAAACGCTTGATATAATAATTAATACAGATCCAACTATGTACGTCAGCTATAATAATAGACTGGTATATAATAGTGTGTAGGCTAAATCTAGAAATCGGGGAAACCGGAAGGCTAATAGTTATTTGTAAGACTTTGAAACGACGTTTAGGACGGGTAATGACGGCATGTATTTGTTAGCTATAGTAGCAAAGAGGTACCCCTGTAGGCACTTGAAAAACAACGTTCGACGTTCACCAGACATCGAGTGCCCACTTGGACAAGTCATTGTGAATAGACTTTCAACATCTTATTTAGTTATTTCACCTTAATTTTTCATACAAGAGAAACTAATCCCATTGTACGCACATGTTATGTTATATTTTGGAAAAAATAATTTATAACTCTTTATCCTACTATAGTAGTAAATGCAAAAACTCAAAGAAGGATATATGTACATTTTTTTACAATTTTTAAAAATATTTTCTTAATTCAGTCAGATGAAAAAATGTCTAGGATAACGAAGACAAGGATTGGTGATTATGTATATCCATTTCACAGCGTGAAATAGGTACTACTAAATACGGATCCGTATAACTCCGTATTCTGACTGAGTATTGCCATATATGGCAATACACAGTCTAAATATGGAGTTATACGGGTCCATATTCAAAAGACTTTTATACTGTGTGGTGTGTTTATGAGGTAAATAATTATCACCTAGTGGGCAAAAACTTGTTCAAAGTCCGCAGTAAAGAGTACGCTAAATGTTATTCCAGCGTCTTTACTGCGGACTTTGAACAAGTATTTGCCTGGATAATGAAATATTACCTTAGTACCAATCTTTTTAGTTATAAATTTTAATAAAGAACTTGTTAGACAACCAGCTACCAATACAATAAGTGGGAAATATGCTATAGCTTCCTATAAGAAATTCACATAGAAATTAGCAACTAAAGTCATACACAACAACAACAACAACAACAACAACAATGACATTGATCGCAGTCCAGTTCACCTTTTTTTTCGCGCACATACAGATCTTTCACTGCTACATAAGTCATCGAAGAGCAAATTAAATTTACGACATAGTTTTTCCCAGTCGGCAAAAACCTGTTCAAAGTCAGAAAAAAAACGTTATAACAACGTTCTTTGAACGTTGTTCTAACGTTATTTTTCTGAATTTGAACAGGTTTTTGCCGGCTGGGCAAGGCTCAGAAGATAAGAATTAAATAATAAATTATTAGGTTGAAGTCTACAAAGAATACGTTTTTGCTGTCATATCGTTTACATAACAATAATCTCCATAGACAACAAGCAACATTTTAGATACAAGATCTCATAATACTGTATTTGTTATCTTTACAAATTAGTGCAAACTAGGCTTCACAGTCATCAAAATTTGATGTTATAGTCTACGTTTCAAGGATCAATATTATTGACCTTGCAAGTAATAAAGCAATAAGAAACTTCTCCCTGTCAACACGTTACGATCTGACGTCAAAACAACGTATGTTTTACTTTGACAAAACGTTACTTGCACAGAGAAAATATTAAAATTTTAAGAAATATTTAGCCTCTATCAGATTTTACAGTTTCATACATTTGGGGGCGGGAAAAAAAATTGTTACTATTTTTAGGTTTTACGTTTAAAAAGAAAAAGAAAAAAAAAAAAGATTCACGAAAAAAAAATTCTAGGCAATATTGTAAAATGATGACTTCACAAAAAAATAACCACGTAATCGAAACATATTTCGGCCAAAATGTTCATTACAGTTGGTACTAATATCGTGCCAAATTTCATGATGTAATACCAAAGGAATCCGGGGATGTTTAGGGGGGGGGCGGGGAGCTAGTGTTGAGGAGCCCCTAAAAAAGCCTAGGGTTAATGGGGTTAAGGTTGTAATTTATTTTTATGTAAAGTCTAAGCAATCACTAGCGAGAAGAGTACCGACGACTTTGAAATTGATTGGTGCTTCTGTACGAATAAACCAATCCATTGTAAGTCCACTGAATTAACATCCTCCATCTGCAAGCCCAATATTTGAGACGAGATAAAATTCGAGCATAAATTCCGAATTTTCACTTACATAGAAAGCCTTAAATTTTTGGTAGCAAACCAAAAGACGCAAAAAATAAAATATGTTCCAAGAGCCTGGGTACTAGACTGCTAGAAACAACAGAACTTGTCGAGTTTGCACAAAGCCCTAAGGTTCTAAGCCCTAAGTCTTAAGTCTATTAGATAAATCTCTAGAGACTTGGCCTGCTCGTTTTTGCATTTGAAATCTACTTGTGATGTGTATTACTCACCACCAAAATTCAAGAAATATATAATTATTTATGCGTTTGCTTGTAGGTGCACGTCCTAATATGAATAAAATAATAATCCTTTTAACCGATGGTAAACAAAACCCTACAAAAAACAGGACAACATTGGTTCCATTTGATCCTGTTGCAGCATCTCAATCGATGGTTGATGATGGAGTGAAAATATTTGTTGTTGGTATTGGACAGGATTTAGACAAAAAACAATTAGAAGATATTGCACGTGACAAGAAAAGGGTATATTACGCAGACACAATCGAAAAATTAATTTCAGATAACTTTGTGAAGGAAGTCTCAAGAGAGACATGTGAACCCGGTAGAGGTAAGAAATTATTAATAAATTTTATCTTCAAAACTATGGTTCTCAACGGCACGCAACTTCTAATCGATGTTGAAAAGACTTCATTGTGACGTCTAGTTGTCAAAACGACGTCTTTTTCAACAATGATTAGACGTTTTGTGCTCATCGCCTTACGTTTTCCTGCGCATACATGGCATCATTTAATACACACACAATCATGTGAACTCACTAAAGACAAATCAGCAGATATGACGTCAGCACAACATTAAAGTACCGCCCGAGCAAACTGACTTTGATGCTGTTTTAAAATTGGACGAACATGCAGCAAATGGAAAATGACATGATCGGTTAAACATTCCTGCAGGCACACGACGTTGGAATAACTTCAAAATAACGTCGTTTTGACGTTGTCGTGTTTCCACTAGAATTGCAAAGACGTACATCAATATTCCCAGTAAAGACGCTAGAAAAACGTCGAACGACGTTGTCTTAGCATCTTTACTGCTGCCTTTGAACAAGATTTTGCACACTGGATTTTTATTCAAATGGAAGAGTGTATTGCCAACGATCTTGCAACGGATTGGTTGTTGACTCAATGCTCTTTTATGTAAAGTAATTTTTTGAGATTACCGCTAATGTTGAGTTATTTTCTTTTACATTTTAGTAAATATTACGACCTCTGTTCCAATAAAATGCAATGTTACAGTAGCACCAAGCCCTTGTGGAGGTACATACTTTACTTCTTATTCATATTGAACACTTTGGAAACGGTCACCTTTGTTTATAATATTCTAACAAACATATTTGAATCCAATTTATATATTTTTAGGAGGTAGTGATCAAAAATATATTTATTTTTCTCTGATGTTTAATAAACCCTAGCCCAGCTAAAAAAAACAACCGTTCAAAGTCAGTAAAATAACGTTAGAACAATGTTCTTTGCACTTTATTTGAACGTTATTTTGCTGACTTTTGAGCAGGTGTTTGCCGGCTGAGAGGCTTACCATTACATTAAATTAACCATAGAGTCTAGAAAAAAGACACTGGTAAAATGTGTGTGAACGAGTTTGCCTAGTGGAAATCCGCCTTAAAAATTAATTTCTACTAGTGTGATGCCAAAAATGTGTCTAACAAATAAGAATGCTGAATGTAATCTCGTAATATCGCAATATGAACTATGTATTGCCTTATATGGTAATACCGTATTTGATATCCACGAACGAACTCGGTAGACTTTTGCACTGGGTGCGAAATATTTAACCCATTAAACCTATTCGGATTCTGAACTGATATAAAATTATTAAGGCTGAAATAATTTTATTGTCTTTTCATAGGAGTTGGAAGTTGCGGGAGTTGCTGTGGCAGCAAAGATATCTATATCAACATTTTCCAACCAAATTCTGTAAGGAATGTTCCTTATATAAAAAAAATCAATCAAATTTATTATTATCAAATCTTGATTACGTTTAGGTGAAATTGTATGGTCAGGGCATAAAAACAATTTATCTTTTGATATTGGTTATACAGTAGAATCCGGTCATTTCGAGCTTAAAAGGATAACAAGAATTTTTTTATATTAAAGTAGTAACTGACCAAACTTCATGGCCAATAGATTTTGAATAACCAAATAGAATCATAAAATTCCACTCGCAATCCCCTATTCCTGTCCTGACTTTTCGCGAGTCAAAATAGTCCAGCCCTTATAGAGACAATCAAAAGGATCTGAAAATTATTTCTATCCTGGCAGTTGGAAATAAATCATGTTCTGAATACCAGGAATCAACACAATCAACACAACAGTAACCATTAATTTTCTTGTGGCGATTAATAGTAAATTAGTAACACAACATGAAAGTCTACCGAATACGGACCCGTATAATTCCATATTCAGACTGTGTACTGCCATAGAAAAACACAGTCTGAATACAGAGTTATACGGGTCCGTATTCGGTAGACTTTTACGTTGTGTAAATGATAGCCTCTTTGAGAGATTCCCAAAGGGCAAAAACTTGCTAAAAACTAAGGACGCTAGAACAACATCAAAAAACGTTGTTTTAGCATCTATACTGCTGACTCTAAACGAGCATTTGCTCATTAGTTTGTTTATATAACCACTTCAATATACTTATATCAACCACGTTCCAAGGGCTTCTTGCTTTTTCGAAATTCAAAAAGGCAAGAAGCCCTGGGAACGAGGTGTATATGCCACGTACATTTACGATGAACATTATTTCTTTGTCTTATTTTCTAGGGCCAACATTATGTTATGCAAGGAATGAGACTAGCTCAATCAGGAAATGGTTTCTCTTTGACAGGGGACAAATTACCTAAAATGAAACCATCAGTCGATCTTAGCACTGTTGGAAAATCAACAAGCACACAACAGATCATTTCAATACTGAAGGTTTGATATTTTACTGTAGCCGAACTTTTTTGAGGAGTACTTTAACCCTATTCGGTCTGGGGGCTTAACTTTCAAATAAATGGCATATATAACTGAAGATGTTGTGACTTTTCTACAATTTATCTAGGATCATTTAAAAAAAAAAGGTAACTAGGAATAATTTTCCCCTAGAAATCATATTTTTGACAGGTGGTAAAAAGTTTTTTTTTTATTCCTATTTTTTGCTTGAAAATCATTTTGGTATATAGTTTGAAAGAAAAAAAAAATTCACAACAAAATTTTTTTTTCTGCAACATCTGTTTTCCTATCATAATCTCAAAATGTCGCTCCAAAAGCAACTTTATCAGAGTTAAATCAACTAAAATTGACAAAAGTCAACAAAAAATAATGTGTGCAGTGTGTTTAGGTCAATTAGGTCAATGAGCTTGCGCCCGTATTTACGCTATTGGAAGTTATTTTTTCATACGAGTACCCGTATTTACGATATTGTAATAGTCATTTTTTATTGTTTTTTCATCTTGTTTGGAGGTAAAAATAGCCAAAATACTTAATTTAGTCTTATGGTTATTGGTAAAATTACCCCCGTAAAGATTAGTTGCAAAGGAACATTTACATGACAACATTCAGAACATCATGAAGTCAGTTAAATTTAGGTATAAAAAACATTTTTGAGATTGTTTTTTAATACTCCCCTATGGGCAAAAACTTATTCAAAGTCAGCAGTAACGACGCTAGAACACCGTCAGGATAGCGTTGTCCTAGCGTCTTTACTGCGAACTTTGAACAACATTTTGCCTACTGGGTCTTTGTTTCAGGGTGTACTTCCAAATAACGCAGATTTAGCGGATGCTCTACAAAACATGTTGCGAACAAATAACCTTGAACCTCTTTCAAGAGTTGGATTACCTGGAATAATAGCAGAATCAAAAAGAAAACGAAGATCGATTGGCAAAATTGAAAATATGGAAAATGGTAAAACATTTACATGAAAGACAGCAGACTTTTTTTATAAAACACTGGAAACGAAGCGTTGTATTGTAATAACTTTAACTTTAACAACTTCGAACAACGAACGCCTCGTTTTCACTGTTTTGTAAAAAGATCATATGTTGTATCAAACACATCAAAATCACTTCACTTCATTTGACCATTTTGTATGCATTGGTGTGTTCTTCTCATAGTGTCATTACCAGCAGGTTCAAACATATCAGATCTCGTAGCCAAGACATTCCGTACATGGAGAGAGCCCAAGATCCAACACAGCATTTAACCTTTCCCTGCCTTCCCCCTTATTTGCAAAAATCGACGGTCATTCTGTACTATACTACACCCTTATTTGCAATATTTTGACGGTCATTCTTTACTACTATTTCATATATTCGGGGGGTAAAATTAACAAACATATTAAAAATATTTTTTAGTCAATTTTAGTAATATAACTCCCAGACCTCCTAAACACAATGTCTGAAAAGAGAACTTCTGTTATAAAACTTTGACTGTCAAGACGTTATGATCAGCAAGAAAGAGTTTCGCTATTTTGTTTCTCAACTTTTCTTCTGCATTTAGATCTGGCGTTAGTGAAGCTAGCTAAACTGGCAGGTTGCAACCTATTTTTTACCGCTTTACACAAGTATGGAATCCTTGAAAATATTTTAGCAGATTTTTTGGCAACAAAGAAACACGTGACAATTTTCTGTCCAATCGATGAAGCTTTTAAGAAAATTTACCAATCTGATACTATGAGCACAAAGGAAAAACATCTGCTTTTGAATCACATTGCTGTCAGAAATCTCAAAGAGGGTACCATGTTTCAGATGCTGAAGAAAGACAGAATTACTTTAAGGAAAAGAGAAAATGATAAAGGAAAGGTAAATATTATTCGTGTGTCTCCCCGATTGGATTTTGAGCATGTATGAGAACTGATATTTCCAAACGAAAATAACAACTGAAAGTCGAATTCAAATATGTTCCTCCACTGGAAAATGTTCTTAAAAAAAGACAAAATATTCATACGGCCGATTAATTAATCCTCATTTGACTGACCTCTGCTTGTTAATTTTGAACACCAACCAGTTATTACGACTCTATTATTTTTCACTGAAGAAAAATAATCCAAACGTAATCTCACCATACTGAGCAGAATGGATTATATATTTATGTCTAAATTCATGTTTAAATTTAACCCTTCATTAGTATAGTGTAAACCCATGAATTTTTAAATTTTGCTGCGAAAGTAACATAACAAAAATTATTATTCAGGAGGATATTTTCTTACATACTTTAAAAGTCTGCATCATACTGCATCATACTGCATCATACTGCATCATACTGCATCATACTGCATCATACTTTTTGCCCCCTGAATCTTGTATACATTCCCATGAAGTAACAAATTTCCGGGGGTACCCCCACCATACTAGCGAAGGGTTAATGTTGTTATTTGCATTGTAAAATATATACTCACTATTTCTTTTGTTATAGTCTGCCTGGCTTGCGAATGATGTCAAAATCCATTTGTCATTTACTAATGGCACCACAGGTGGCCAGATCATGGTAACAGAAGATATTTTCAAACCTCGTGTTCAAAGCGTAGAAGATGTTTTAAAATCAAACAAAAATCTCACCATGTTTTATAGTTTATGGGCACGAAGTTCAGCCATGGATTTATT
>JAULBZ010008154.1:0-10919 GCA_032360805.1 Neoturris breviconis | reverse complement strand
TGCGGAATTTATTTTTGCGGATTGACTGTTTTTCCAAGCTTTTGTGGAATTTATTTTTACAGATATCAAAATTCAATCAGATTTTTGAGGAAATTATTATTAGAAACTAGACAATTTTTGGAAGTTTAAAAGTGAGAGGGGAGACTAGAATTTATATTTGCAGATCGACTAATTTTGTCAAATTTTGCGGAATTTAATTTGCGGATTGGGGCCAAATCCGCAAAAATTAATTACGCAGAATTATCTTCCGCAAAAATCGAAATAAGAGGAAATAATAACTGAGGAGGAATGCTATTTGAGCGCAACTTCAAGTTACCATTGAACTAAGAAAAGAAACAATTTTTTATTTGATCTTTTAGTTTTCTCTTTGTAGCTACTAAACACAACTCGCAGTGGTCGAAATAAAAACAAATAACCCATGTGGAGGAGGAATTTTTGAGCATAGCTTCTGGTGTTGCAGCCTGAATCTATGATCAAAAATCGCTCCTCCACGGTTATTATCTACCCTTATTTCGACCAATTCGTGAAAACTTTAGTTAATTATAGATCAAGTTTTTATAAAACATTTTCTCACAAAAAACGTGATTTACAAAAATAAAAATGATAACGATAACAACAACACACATCTTCTTACCAGTACTTCTAACACCCACCCAGTCGGCAAAATAATAGTTATTTTGCTGACTTTAAACAGGTTTTTCCGGCTGGGATGGACAAAAGCTTGTTCAAAGCCCACAGTAAGATGCTAGAACAACGACTTTTACTGCTGGCTTTGAACAAGTTTTGTTTACTGGGAACACCCTTCCTGGCAGCTTTATGTTAGCCTTTGAAAATTAGTTATAAAAGTTACTGGTAACGAGGTTGTACAAATTCTTATCAATACAAGTAACAAAATTAAAAACACAACTTAAAAAAAGGCGGTCATATCATACAGGCAAACACTTGTTCAAAGTCCGCATTAATGACGCTAGAACAATATTTTCAAAGTTGTTCTAGCGTCTACTGCTGACTGTGAACAAATTTTTACCAGCTAGGATATATACAAGCCTGAATATATACGTCAGCCATCGCAGTGCTCGAAAAAGTTACATAATCATAGTTTCAGGATTCATTGCATTTCGACCACCGCGTCGATGTCCAGAAGACAATTTCAGACATGTATACGCTACTTCTAGTGTTCGCGTTTCACAGCTTGAATATATTAATGTTACGGCGAACCGAGAAAGCAAGTGCGATAATAGCATATCAACGAAAACAACTTCGGATCAATCTCGAAGGTGCCAACTGGGATACACGAACTGAACTATATCAGTATTGTTAATAAGTTTTTATGCCATATCGAATAAATTTAAATTACTCGTTCCAAAACTCGTTAAAAGGTTTTTTTTCTGTAAAAGAAATAAATGTAAAGAGTGATAGTATTTACACATAAAAAATTAAAACAACTTCAATAGGGCTTGAAATAACTGCCGGTCATCACTGTGGAGGAGCGATTTTTCAGAATATTTTCAGTCAAATTGGCTGAAAATATTCTGAAAAATCTCTCCTCCACAGTGGCAACCGACAGTTATTTCAAGCCCTGCTTCAATATTGTACAACAATATAAAATAAATAAATTCCCAACCCCCATCAAAACAAGTGTACATACCGTCTGTGTAGAAGGGTGTTAAATCAAAGATCTTGAATTTGAATGGCTTATTTAGGGGTCAATCAAGTAAAGATCGTTGATTCAACCCTAGTAAGGTACGCGACGTCAAATCAAGGTTGAAAAAATATCACCTATGGAGGAGTGTTTTTTGAGTAGTGTTAGTAGTAGTATACTCAAAAAACAGTCCTCCACAGGTGATGTCCGGCAGTTATATTTTCTTCCAAGTTTGAAATAACCACCACTTCCGAATAAGTTCCGCTCTCGAACAAGTGCTGCACCAAAAATTCTAAGAATTAAATAAGCGTCACTGCGCTTGACATCAGTGCACATAGACCTATACACAAATACATGAAAACGAGGTTTTGGTCGCTTTAAGTAGAAACTTATTTCAATACAATGAAGCAAGTTATTCCATTGCAACAAGTTTCAATTTTGAACAGCCAATGCCTCGTTTTCACGTATTTATGAATAGATCTATTGATCATGCATAACAGAAATTATTTCAAATTCAAATTCAAAGCGTCACCGCGCTTTGAATACACAATTCTGCCGAGCGTGACATTTTTTCGACGTAAAAATACGTTGTTTTGACGCTCTGATCTCTGATCTTAGGTTGAAAGAATGCCACGTGCCCATCGGGAAGAACAGTTTTTAAATCCCCTTAACATTTAAAGCAAGAGTTATAAGAAACGAATATACTCGAATCTCCAATTCTACATACGTTTTAACAAAAACACCAACGTACCTTTATAAATAAATAAACTAATTTAAAAAATAAAAAATAATTTTATACAACTTTTTGAAAATTCTCTATTTCTATTTGCAAAGAATAATCTACTTTGCTTTTCCAGTAACATTTGTCCGTACCTAGAAAAAGTGGTTTCTGTGTATAGCCTATATGTAGGTATTTCTCCTTTTTTACTAATATTTCTCCTTGTTAATATTAATGTGGCGAACGCTTGTTCATATCTTCGTGAAATAAACTCTTAAGTCGTTGGTCCAGGTTGTTGTACTCTAGGATGCAATGGTTGTTCTAGATGCCAATTTCAAGTTTCAATGAGCCACAAATGGTCGTTACGAAACAACAGGTGATACATTGGATATGTCTTTTGTACGTAATACGTCCCATCATGCTCTCCAATTCATCTCATAATCCACTATTCTTCTTTTAGAACGTTAACATTTACGAAAGTACAGGTCACACGTGTCTAGGCATCATTGGATCATTAAGTTCAGGATCACCTTTAAGGTGACCATTAACTGAAGTCTGTTGTAAAAGATTTACACCAGGTCTATTTACAGTGTGACCATATAACACTGAAAACACACCTCCTTGATTTAAATCACTCTATAATAAAGAAACACCTTCGATTAATAACTATAACTAGCCTGATTTCAATTCTGGAGTACCTCACCAGTCTAACACGAGTGGTATATATCTGAGCATAGCTTTAGGCTAAATGGCCTGAAGGCTAAGCTCCAAAATCCCTCCTTCCCAGTAATTATTGGCTCTTATTTAAAACACTGGTCTTATCATTCAAAGAAATCCTTTCAGCAAACCTGAATATAACTATCAGACATCACCTGTGGAGGAGTGTTTCTTAAGTTAAGACTGCACAGTAATGAGTCAACATTATTAGGCAAACGCCGGCAAAAACCTGTTCAAAGTCAGAAAAATAACGTTAGAACAACGTTCTGTGAACGTTGTTCTAACGCTATTTTGTTGACTTTAAGCAGGTTTTTGCCGGCTGGAAACCTTTACATAAACCTCTAAATGAGCTTCACCCTAAACGATCTTCCACTAGAGTGGTTTCTTCTTCTTCGTACGAAGAAACCAATCAAGTGGAACATCGTTTAGGGTGAAACTCATTTAGGGGTTCATGTAAAGGCTGCCTTAAAAAGAAGAAATGTAAAATCCTTAACTGCAAAAGAGAGGGCATAGAGTTAATAAGGCTGTTGAATTGCATCTTTTGAAAAGTAGAAATAAACTCATGCCCAGCAGGTAAAAACTTGTTCAAAGTCCGCAGTAAAGACGCTAGAACAACGTTGAAAATATTTGAACAATTTGCCCACTTGGTAAACTGGACAAAACACTGATATAACAATTCCGAAAATAACTTTCGGATATCACCTGCGAAGAAGCGTTTTTGTGAATAATTATAAATAACGTTACAGTCGAAAAATTTACTAAAAAAATACTCCTCCAAGGTTTACTAAAAATAAGCGTATGAATAATCATTGTGGAGGAGTGATTCTTGAGCATTGCTTCAGGCATAAAGCCTGACGCTATACTAAAAAATCACTCCTCCACAGCGATTACCTGCTATTATTTCAAGTACTGATTGATTGGCACTTTGTAGCGAAGAACGTTCGTTGATGTAACCCTGCCGGCCTGTGATGTTTTTGCAACGTAAAAAACACGTTGTTATGACGTTCTAACGTCAAAACAACGTCTTCTTTATGTTTGCAAAAACATCACGTGCTTATATACCGTTAAGTATAAGAAAGTTTACCTGCATATATAAATGTCTATATCTAACTCTTCTAACAATATATATCATAAATATGATGACTAGCAAGCCAAATAAACTGAATACAACAGCTAATACTATCAAGCCTTGTGATGTACCACCGCTGTTTTCTTCTTTAGTTACTTCTTTATCAGGTCTAAAATTAAGAATAATAACATGATTAGACATTTAAACAAGGTAATGAAGACCCGAAAACCTGTTCAAAGTTAGCACAATAACGTTAGAACAACGTTCACAGAATGTTGTTCTAACGTTATTTTTCTGACTTTGAACAACAGGTTTTTGCCGGCCGGGAAGTTGCATTTCCTGTCAGTAATAACCTCCTGATAATCAAAATGTTATCGCAGAAATTCTCCTTTAATAGTAATATTGAAGGGGGTTTAATAGTAATATTGAAGGGGGTTACATTACCAAAATATATGAAAATTGTTTTTAAACTATTTGCAAATTTTACCCCCTAAAAATATGAAAAATAAGTAAAGAATGATCGTTAAAATATTGCAAATACGGGTGGTAGAAAAGAGTTAAGAGAATGTTAATTATACACACCTATTCACACCAACAATAACAACTAATAGAGACATTTGATTAAGTCACTACGGAGGAGTGATTTTAGAGAACAACTTCGCCTGAAGCTTTGCTCAAAACTAATTTCTCCACAGTGATTATTTTCCCTTATTTCAAAGAGTAGATAGTATTATACACATTCCTCATGAAATATTTTTATGTTGGAAACCACGAAAACTTCAAAGTCTGCAGTAAAGACGCTAAAATAATGAATGTTGTGAACGTTGTTCTGGTGTCTTTACTGCGGACTTTGAATACGTTTTTGCTCACTGGAAATGACCACCATTGAGCACTATCGGGTATTTTGTGGCAAAAATTAAAACAAATATTTTAGCAAAGCACCGGAAAGACATTGAACTTTCTATGAGTAATAACAACACTGAGTCAACACCCAACCGGGAAGATACAAATTACTTACTTGGGTTGGTTAGAAGGGGGGATGGTCACTGTACCACCAGGCCATACTATACTACTAAAATACAAAATGAAATATAAGAAAATTAGAATCCATGCCTAGGTTATCCACAGCTACTCAGTAGGCAAAAAACTTGTTCAAAGTCAGATTTAAAGATGCTAGAACAACGTCTTCTAGCGTCTTTATTGTGGACTTTGAACAAGTTTCTGCCAACTAAGTAGCAGTGTCAGTAGTCGAAATAAGAGTAAATGATTACTGTGGAGGAGGAATTTTTGAGCATAGCTTAAATAGCTACAAAACCTGATGCTATGCCCAAAAATCCACCTCCACAGTAATCATTTACTCTTGTTTCGACCACTGCGGTGTTGAATGAAACAATGAAAAATCACAGCATAGTTTCAGGTTTTCTAAACTAAAGTGTAACCCGAAGCTATGCTAAAAAATATCTCCTACTCAATGATTCTGTTCTTCTCTCCAGCGAAGCTGTAAGCTGAAGTTAGCAATTCGACGATTTCGCATTTGTTTTTTGGTCATAAAGGTTGATTTCCACGAGGAGAAAAATTCACTGCGAAAGCCAGAAGAAGACATTTCATTGGTAGAAGTTGATGTCACAATCATATGACATCCATTAGTGGCGAAACAAATCATTTGCAAGCTCGTTGGTGCAAAACCAAGCCTGGCTGGACATCGCCTGTGGAGTATATATATGAGTACCAAACTCGAAAAAAACTCCTCCACATGTGATGTCCAGCAGTTATATTCAGGCATGAAAACCCTCCCTCACAATATTATTTTAGTAGGATATATACAATCACATAGGCCATATACCTTAATTCATGAATTGTTCTCGAACATATTATTTTCGCGCAGCTGCCCTTCGAGAATAATTAGATTGTGCGAAAAACGAATTATTCGTGCAGAGTTGGTGTGCAAAAATTAAAATTGTGTCAAATTTCTTTTGAGCATGCACAAAAATATGATTGCACTACTATCTAGACAAGGAAAATCATAAAAACTAAGGGTGAAGGGTACTTTCCATAGACATGGTATTAAGATAACTAGGTCATACAGTGTGCATTAAACTCACAATCAATGTTTTGAATGGAATTTAAATGCGCGAAAAATAAACCTCATAAATTAAAGTACAGGCTATAAAAATAAAAAAAGATCAATAATACCTTGTGATATCTAACTGTCCATTTTCAAAGCTACCTACAGGAACCCAGTCATCACCCTGATAAAAAGAAGATATTGAATTAGTCTCCATTCACCTGCAAAAAGAAACAACGGGTGGTCCTAGTTAAAGCGAATGACAAAAACAAATTTGTAGAATATAGATAGATAGAATATAGAATAAAATTAATCTGAAGTCTGTTGTAATAGCACCCCTGCAATCGTAGACAACAGACATTTTTATTTCAGGCGTTATATTCGTGTTTATTTACATCCCCCTCCACACCTCCTGCTCTCCATGATGACATTATTGTTGCGCGTATCCAATGACAGCTGAATACAAAATCAGGGCTTGAAATAAACTGTCGGTCATCACTGTGGAGGAGGAGAGATTTTTCAGAGAACCATTTCTTTTCCACAGTGATGACTGGAAGTTATTTCAAGCCCTGCAAAATACGACCGCAAAAAATATAACACAGTGATTGCAATAAGTAGTCTTTGTAGACTGAAGCTATGATTAGAAATTTCTCCTTCGTAGTGATTATTTACACTTATTTCGACCACTGAAACAATAGGCTGCATTTAGTTAACCATATATGAACAACTTACGTTTAGATTTACTAAGTCATATGATGGAATCACATCTTGATGTGCATTAAAGTATAACTTTTTACCAGTAGAACTATCAAAACCTTTTGAGGCACTTTGCATGCTCTTAAGTTCATTCAGAAGATGTCTTCTAGCGGCTACTTTTGATATTTTCTAAAGATGAAGAGTGTAATGGACCGTCTAAAAAACAAACTCTACAGAGAAGAGCACAGGGTGAAAATATTCTGAAAAATCTCTCCTTCACAGTGATGACCGGCTGTTATTTCGAGCCCTGAAGCACAGAGTCAACGAGCTTGCAATGGATTGATTTACCTCTAACAAAAAGTTGTTTTAAAGCGAAATTTTGAGATGTTAGAGTATGGGATCATCTTAAGATATGTTAGCAACTTTAAAGAAGTTAAAATCAATAAATTTGAAGAAAATTAGGCTACGATGAAGAGTGTTAAGTCAACGAGCTTGCAATGGATTGGTTTCTTCGATACGAAGAAACCAAGCAATTGCAAGATCGTTGATTCAGCATTCTTTTCCTGGGAACGTATTTTGGTCGATGATGATAAGATGGTCCCTGACTAAATTTGTCAGTTTATGATGATATTTGATGAAAAATGGCATCAGAATAATTTAGTGTCAACCAAATTCACATTCCTTATTCACGCATCAAATTTGTCAACTATGAATTTAACTTACAGCTGTAATCGTTTTTGCTTCATGTAATTTATGAAGAGATATAGCAGGTAACAGGATGGAATCAAATACTTGTGCAAGATATGGAAGCTAAACAAAACAAACAAAACATAATAAACAAGCCTCAGTATAACGGTCAGACATCACCTGTAGAGGAGTGTTTTCTGAGTGCAGTTTTCAGTTGGAAAGCTGAAAACTGTACGAAAAAACACTCCTCCACTGGTGATATCCAATCGTTACATTGAGGCTTGAATAAAACAAACAAAACACAGTAGGATGGTAAAATATACAAAAACTCAAAAACAAACTAAACAGAGAAGTGATCCACAATCTTGCATTGGATTGCAATCCATTGCAAGTTCGTTGACCTAACACCCTTTTGTGCTTGACTTTTTTGTTGTCAAATTTTTCAAATCTACCAAAAAAGTTGCTTTTGGCAAAAAGTGGGCAAAAACTTGTTCAAAGTCTGCAGTAAAGACACTAGAACATCTTGAAAACGTTGCTCTAGCGTCTATTACTGCAGACTGTGAACAAGTAGTCACATAAGATCAAATTATCACTCCGGATGAGTGCATTTTGAGATAGCTTCACTCTTCCGTTGTAATTATTCGCTTTTTTTTCGACCACAGATTTTCTTTTGCAATGAAGAAATCAATCCGTTAAAAGATTGTTAACATAAAGACTCATTTTCATACACTTTTTCTTATGTTCAAAAACAACAACGTAAAAACTTACATGTCTATTTTTTTCATCACTTATTTTTATCCATTCATTATATAGAGCATCAAATGTTTTGCCTTCACCAGTCTTTGGCCGAAATCCTACCATACCTTGCATTGCGCGTTGCAAATTCTGTGCACGCCTAAATAAAGTTGATATGGCACCATCTGAACCAAGCCATGTCCATCCTTTGCCAACCATTCCCTATAAAGAAGATTACTTGGAATTTGTAACTGTGGAGATGAGTGCTGATCCAATGGTCGTGCAATTTGATCTGTTTCACCCATACAAAGCAACTTTGTGGATATGACATGAATAAACCCTGCAGAGGAGAGATTTTTAAGCATAGCTTTAGGAAATGTAGCCGGAAACTATGCTCAAAGATCTTTACTTTTATTCTGACCACGGTGACATTATCCTTCACACAGGTACTATATGGCCTTTTTCACCCTCTGAAAATGAAGAATTTGAGTTTGAGAAACAGCAAAAACCATGTCACTATTTTATTGAGTGTGGAGAAATAAATTCTTACAAGTTCAAAAGCTTCTTGATATAACTGTATAGCATGATTTGGATTTGCAATGATTAGATTCACACCGGAACCAGCTCTCTTCAACTAAAATAAAACAAACAATAATTTAATGCAACAACAATCTCTGCAAGATAGCAAATATGAAAAACTTGACATGTAAGTTTTAAGGACCGTCTAAAAAATAAAATCTGCAAAGAAGAGTACTGAGTCAATGATTTTGTAATGGATTGCGAAGAAAACCAATCCATCGCAAGCTTATTGACCTAACACACTTCTGCGCGGATTCATTTTTTTATCTGAATATGCCCAAAAGGTCTAAATTTTGTCCAAACTTAGTTTATTGTAAGTACTTTCAATTAAGAATTTTCTCTTTTAACATAAAATCTGTGCAAAACACTAAAAGTTCTTGCAATAAATAGAAATTACTCTCTATAAAACAATTTTTACCAAAAAAGTAATATTAAGGGCGTTACAAAAACGCCAATTTAAAAAGAAATTGCCCATATTTTTTACGCCCTGGATCAGGGCATGGTTACTCACTTTGTATTAAAATATCCGGTAAATTTTTAATTTACCTAATCGTAACTAAATTATAGATGCTGGCCTAAAATTTCAAGTTAATTAATTAGCCATTTGGAAATTATGGACAAAATTTTTCCAAGTATGGATAGCACGGGTTAGGGTGTTGGAAATGAACAACTGTATACCTACCCTATTCATTTCTTCTTTCATTCTTGAAGCATCTTCAGGAAAACTTTCAGTAGCAGTAACTTGAATTGCTTTCCTTTTCAAAGAATTCTCAATATCAGCAGAGAGTTCTTCTCCATAGATCCCTTTTGAAGCAACAATACCAATTTTCTCCCACAGGTATTTTTCGATCAAGTCAGAGAGTGCCAACGCCTGATGGGTATCAGATGGGCATAGACGGAAAAGATTAGGATATAATGTTTTCTTTGAAAGTACTGAAGAGGTTGATGCGTAAGTGAAAACAGGTATTCCACGTAGATGAACTGCATCATATAATCTGGCAGTACATTCTGATCTTGCTGGAGCGATGATCATGTCAATATTACTGGGTAGCTTCTGCAAAGAGAAAATATTAGTGTAAAATATAATATACAAACCATGCAAAATAACTGTTGAACTTCACCTCTGGAAGAGCGTTGTTTTGGGGACCATCTCCAAAATTCGTTCCCAGGGAAAGAGTGCTGAATGAACGATCTTGCAATTGATTGGTTTCTTCGTGTGGAAGAAACCAATCAATTGCAAGCTTGTTGACTTAACACTCTTCATCATAGCTTAATTTTTCCTAGATTAATTGATTTCGACTTCTTTAAAGTTACTAAAACATCTGCTTTTTGAAACGAATTTTGGAAATGATTCCTTAGTACAGTTACTCAAAACCTTCCTCCACAGGTGATATCATGGCAGTTAATTTGAAGCTTGTATTCTTCTATTATTCCATAGACAACAAAGGGAATTGGCAGAAAAAAACAACACCCAGTAGGCAAAATCTTGTTCAAAGTCAGCAGTAAAGACGCTAGAACAACTTTAAAAACCTTTTTCTGGCATCTTTACTGTGGACCTTAAACACGTTTTTGTTTACAGGAAAATCGTAGGTCAGAATAATAACAGTGAAAATAATATCAGTCTGTGTTCGAATTCAACTATACGTAAAAACAATCACTATAAAAGTGTGATTTTTTCAGCATTCCTTCAGACATTTTGGCTTGAAGCTATGCTCAAAAATCACTTCTCCACAGTTACTTTATTTTGAGCACGGACAAATGGAGAAGAGTGTTAAACTTGGTTGATTGATCAAGCCTAAATATAACTGCTGGACATTACTTGTGGAGAAGTGTTTTTGAGTATAAAAACTATGCTAAAAAAGCCTCCTCAACAGGTGATGTCCGGCTGTTATATTCAGGTTTTTTGATTAATTAACTAATGCAGGGCTTGAAATCTGGTCATCACTGTGGAGGAGAGATTTTACAGAATATTTTCAGCCAAATTGGCTGAGAATATTCTGAAAAATCTCTC
>JAULBZ010008153.1:0-10919 GCA_032360805.1 Neoturris breviconis | reverse complement strand
ACACCACAGAAATCTATGTTACGAACAAAAGCTTAATATCCCATTTAGATTCTTTTATTGAGAAATAATAAATACATGAAGCACTTTTAGTTAGCCTGTTTCGCAGACCCGCCCCGCGGCAAAAAAGTGCTACTTCGCCGCGTTTTCTCGCCAGACGTCGAGTTTGTAGTACAGGCTACAGAAACTGATATCCATGATAGAAAATGTACAGCGCGGAGCATCAAAGGTTGTTTCTGGTCCATTAAATTTAACGTATAAAGAAATATTTAAATCTTTAACCTTCCTAGCCTTCAATACCGCAGATATCGAGGAGACATGATTGAAATGTGCAAGCTTGCTCGTGGGATTTATGATGAAAAAATGTAATTCGCGATTTGATAAAGTTCCGATTTGATAATGAAACAATTCATACGCTAAGAGGACACCAGTTTTCTATTTACAAAAAAAGTTGCAAAGAATATGTTCGTAAATTTTCCTACAATTGTTGAGTCACTGATCAATGAAGACAGTAGTAAATGCACCAGCTCTGAACTCTTTTAAAAATCGACGTTAAAAAAGAATTAGATTTACTGTATGTTCCACCAATTACCTTTCAACAAATTCATCTTAATGACTGTTTGTCCTAACCCTCTGTAAATAAGAGTGAATCTCAACTGCTGGACATGTAGACACTTCAATACTGTGATAATCTGGACATTTAGTTTGGTAAATAAATAAACAAATAAATAAAATACATAGAAAGGATTAAAGCTACACACATTGTTGCCTACCTCAAAGTTCCCCTTAAAAAACATACAAACCCAAGGCTTCTCCAATAACAAAAAGAAATAGCAGCCCAACTATCTACAAGCACTTACATAAATATTTGAGACGAGGTAAAATTCGAGCAAAAATTCCGAATTTCACTTAGATAAAAAGCCTTAAATTTTAGGTAGCAAAACAAAAGACACAAAAAATCGAACATGTACCAAGAGTCTGAGTACTAAGATGCTAGGAACAGCAGAATTTGTAAAATTTGCAAGTCTTAATTCTACTCGTTAAATCTCTAGAAACTTGACCTGGTCGCTTTCCGAATCTACTTGTGGTGTGTATTACTCACTAAAATTCATGAAATATCTCATTATTTATGCGTTTGCTTGTAGCTACATGGTGTGCCTACAATACATTTCACGAGGAACTTTACAAACGAGGAACGAGTATTTGATTGAATATATTCGCGAGAAGAAAACACAATTTATATACACGGTAAACAATCTATCATTATCTTTTAATTCAAAATCAAAATGATGGTTTTGTATCTTCTAGAAGAAGCTCTAAATTTAGAGAGGTCCTTGCTTGGCGAACATCGCAAAAAAAAAAAGCCAAGTTAGCTAGTTTACTCCATGCCAAAAACAAGGCTAGCTAGCTATGGTGGCTACTTTGCTGAAAGGCAACCCCCTTCTAAGAAATCGTTCAACAAAACAGGTTCTAGACATGGCATAATGCAGAGATAACTAGCAAATTACAACAGAATAAAAACGGATAGCTAGTGTAACATTCTACTTGGAGCAATCAACGCCTCATTATTTTGTGCAAAATTTTGTATTTTGTGACTAGCATTTAGTACTACTGCCATTTTTATAATTATTAGAAGCAACTAAGTTGGTCTAAAAAACTAGAATATGGATCTGGAGGGGAGCAATCTAAAATTTCAAGAGAGGTGGAAAGTAAATCTGGTAAACACAGGGACTGATAGTGACTTAATCCTATTTGGTTTGGGATTTTTTGGATATTGTAAGTTTGAGTGTACTCCTCTCAAATTCAGTTATATTTGGTGAGAACTTGTTACAAACTTAACACTAGGCAGAATGATAACCCATTAGAGAAAAATTTTGATGACAAAAAGGGCTGAGTTGTTTTGTGACGTCACCGGTAGCACATGGCGACAGGATATATTTCTACCTCTATGTTCAAAATCATTTAAATATCATTAGTTGATTTCCATGAGACAAAGGAGTCGCCGCCAAAAGAAAACATTTCTTTGGTAGAAATCGACGTCACACACTTCAAAGTGTGCAGTAAAGACCATCAAACAAAACAAACAAGATGGATACAAAACCATCCTAGATTCAGTACGAAACGATATGAACGAACAACAAAAACGTATCAATGATATAAATCAAGAACAAGGTGTTTCAAACTGGCTGACAGTTCTCCCATTAGTCGAATATAATTTTGATTTCAACAAACAACAATTCTGGGATTGCATCCATTTAAGACATGGTTGGAAAATAACGAACCTGCTAACAACATGCGCATGTAGTGCTAAATTCAATCTATAGCATTGTATGAGTTGTAAAAAAGGTAGGTTTATAAATGTTCGACACAACCATGTCCGTGGTCTTATTGCCAGAATGTTATCAGATGTTTGCAAAGATGTGTCAACCGAACCAGCATTAATTCCTCTAAGTGGGGAAACATTGAAATATCGATCAGCCAAAACAGGTTCTGAGTCACGCTTAGATGTACGCGTTCTTGGGTTTTGAATTTACGGCCAACAGGCATTTTTAGACGTAAGATTATTTGATCCAAACGCTTCAAGGTACGTAAATCTAAGTCTCCAACAATGCTACAAACGAAATGAAGATGAAAACGAACGATATTACAACGAGCGTGTTTTATAAGTTGAACAGGGAAGCTTCACTCCACTTGTATTTTGGATATACGGAGGAGTGTCAAGAGAACGTCAAATGTTTTTTCGATATGATAGCTGAAAAGAAGAAAATGAGAACAAGTTGAAAACGTTATATTTATTTTGTGCGTAAATTCAATCGTGAACACAAAATTATGATTAAAACACAAAGTCCCATATGCCATCCTCCTTCTCCTCCCCAGCACCCCCTCCCCCAAATCAATGCAGAGGTGCATATTTACTGTGTGCAAAGAGGCAATCAACATTGGGGAAAGTGGGGAAATCTTGAGATTGTCCGTAATACTAAATTTTGAGATGATCTGTAATACTAATTTTCGAGATGATCCGTAATACTAATTTTTGAGATGGTCTGTGATTCTAAATTTTGAGATACTATTTAATACTAATTCTGCTCAGTTGCAGAGAAACACCATAAAACAGAGAGTAACGGTGGATTACATTCCTCCCTCCTCCACACAGGCTAAATAGAGTTACTAGGGAAACGAAAATTCAATCGATTAAAACTTTCCGTTATACTTCGAGATCCGCCTTATGCTCGCTATAAGTTCATTTCATACGACTTCTTCGGAAATAAGTTACTTCGAGTTACTTTGAGTACGGTTTTTTATTACAGCTTCTTGTGACCAGACGATAAAATGTTGTTGTTTCATAGATTTTAATCTGAACGTGTCATATGCTATGACTCACACAAACAAATGTATAACAAAACAACTGCCGGTCACATGCTTCGTTGACTTTGTGGAACATTTTCAACATTTCGATCTACAGAGAGTCGCATGTAGGGAAATTTTAATTACAGTACTTTTAAATGGTGTTATTGTTGTATATGCTGGAAAACATTCTTCTGTATGATTCGAATTGTTCTATTTTGCGTTGATCAAAAGTTACCTTCATTAACAACATTAATCGTTTCCATTGAGTATCATCCCAAACATTCCCATGGAGCAAATGGGAATCCGCTTTACATTGTTTTGAATGGACACCCCTTTCCCAATTACTACGATCTACTCTAATACAGGACCAATATGGTACGAATTTAATCGTTGAATCACCGTAGCGTTTACGATATCCATCGATTGCAACACTAACGTGTATTTGATCGATTCCCCATAATGGACCACCATGTATCGCTGTTTTGTATACACCCTTTCCGAACATATTTTCCATTTTTGTTAATAGAGGTTGAACACTTTGTAAATTAAAATAGTTTTTAAATAGTCCATGAGAAATTAAGAGAGGGAAATGTTGTATTTCAGTTGATATTGTTGCGTGTGTATTGGTTAAACGTAAAGGGAATAGATCTATCCAATCAGAAACTCTCATTCCAATGTGAGCCATTGGAAAATGTTTATAACTTTTCTTATGGAATCTAAACATTCCACAGCAATCTGAATTTGTTATTAACATCCTCTGTTCAGGTTTTAATTCTAAACGTGATTTTTGAAGTGACCATAAATCTGAATCAGATAACACTAAAAATGAGTTATTGTTAAAATTTCCCACACCACAAGAATATATTCGGAGTAATTGACTTAATCGAATCTTAAGATTTGTCTCTACATCGAAATAAAAAACGCTAACGGATTCCATTTGTAGTAGGGATTGCATTACAATCTCAAATAATTTCTTAGCATTTGGTTGAATTGATTTTAGATCAACAACGACATGTATGGTGACGTCATAACCTAAACGTAGCCATGCTTGAACGGTAAGAGGTATATAAAAGACATAAATCCATTGTTCGTGGCTTTTATCTCGAATGCCATTCGGAATTGAAACTGATATTGCAGCGATGTTCTTTACTTCATCTTTTAATACCTTCACATAACGAAGCTGCTGCTCTTCTTTTTCAGTGTATTCTCTTTTAAGAGGGTTAGAATTTAGCTCTATTTGTTTAATCTTTTGTTGTTTTCCTTTTTTTTCGATGTAGTTTAGATTGACATCTATTACTTGGTAGATGATCAGCAATAACAACACGAGTGACGTTATTACAAATACACTCCACGATGCAGTACATAATCTCATTTCTGTATTTGGTTTGTATTTTCAAACAGTTTTTATGAAAACACAAATATATCTGCAAATATTGAAATTACTTTACTTTACTATGTATGACGTTATATCCACTGGGTAAAAACTTGTTCAAAGTCCGCAGGAAAGACCTAGAATAACGTTGAAAACTAAATTCTAGCATCTTTCCCGTGGACTTTGAACAGGTTTTTGCCCACTGGGTACAGTGTAAGTCTTTCTTGCTGTATTTTATTTTGTTTCAAATTTAAGATCACAGTGTAAAATACTACCGATTACGGACCAGTATATCTCCATTTACGGGTTGCGTATTCCCTTATACGGTAATACAAATTCCGTATACGGAGATTTAAGATTGTGTATTTACATGCTATATATATAATATAGCTTATGTAACGCGTGTATTCATGTTTATTCATAAAGATGAATGCTCAATCAGATTTGTACCATGTGAATTTTGATTTACAATACATCTTTCATTTGGTCGATATTTCTAATTGAGTGAAAAAACATTTATCGATTGTGAATATAGAGTATTGAATACAAAGTGTAGAATATTTCTGTTATTATTCTAAGATTAAAGGCGGATCTTCACTAGGTGAATTTTAATTGAAGTCGTTACATGGTTCAAAGCTACGTCACTTGATAGGTTATTAAAAATTCGTTTGCACGAATTTGCCTAGTGGAGATCCGCTTTATGGTAACTGGGAGTTTACTGTCTAAAAGAGCAGCGCAAACTAACAGTATCATCCGATTACCGGACCCGGAGCAAGACCGGGAGCCTGAATAAACCGGACCTTATAAAAAACGGACCATGAATAAACCGGACCTTATAAAAACCGGACCCCGTAAAAACCGGACCCCGTAAAAACCGGACCCCGTAAAAACCGGACCTTATAAAAACCGGACCCCGTAAAAACCGGGCCCTACTTAAAATAGTATTTTATTTCTCTTTTTATTATTAAATGTTCCGTAAACCTCCTTACTCTGTAATTTAAAGTTATTAAATGTTCCGTAAACCTCCTTACTCTGTAATTTAAAGATATTTAGGACATTCATTCACTTCAAACTAGTGATAGAACTTATCCTCCGAGCTCTAATAAGCGTCTCCTCTAAAATCTTAGAAATGTAATAATCTTACGAAGGATTATTATAACTGGAACTTATATAACTGTTTTTTTTAGACGATTAAATTATTTTGATCCTGAAAATATGCATTACTTTTTCCAATATTTTTTGATCTGGTGTTGATAATACTAACTTAAGTAGGGTCTGGTGTTTACGGGTTCCGGTTTTTATAGGGTCCGATGTATTCAGGGTCCGGTTTTTATAAGGTCCGGTTTATTCAGGGTCCGGGTCTGGGTTCGGGTTCGCACTCATATAACTTTAGTTTGAAGAATGTTCACTAATGTCACATTCTCTTCCATTTCGTACTCGCCATTTTCGTCTTCTGTATCGCTATCCGTTTCATCGTCGTCATCCTCGCTGGTTTCCAGATGAAACTCTTCTTCAGGTTACGGCATTATGTACCCATCTAATCTAAGATTTTTTTCTACAACGTTCTGTGAATTTATTTTATGTATAAACCCATGGGCTTATATTCGGGGGAGGGGGCTTATATACGGTCCTACTTTTGTATTAAAGTTTTGGTGGGCCTATATACGGGAGGAGGGGGGTGGGGGGCTTATAGTCGGAGATTTACGATATAATTTTAGATTGGTGTAAAGTTTGAATACGAACACAAATATTCTCTACATATCAAAACAAACACAATGAAACAAACAAAATATTGATATAAAAAAGCCTTTCCAGTGTTTATATGTTGCACCTTTAAATACGTTCAACTTAGTCATCCCATGTTATGTAGTTGGATCGAAGATGTTATTATTACGTTCTGGTTTGTTAAAATCTATAAAAGAAGTATGATTTTGCGATAATCAAAAGTATTTTATGAAAACGTTAGCATGCCTTAATCCTAACTAAATATACACATTCTGGATCACTGCTTTCCTTTGCGCTTATATCAAATCTATATAACCTTATAAGGCATTATTTAGCTTTGAGATGAATCGCTTGGTGTCTAATCAACGGTAATACTGCAGGTTAGATCGTCATTTCTTGTGCAGCAACTTCTTAGGAACGAACTTTATATGAAAATGTGTTTTGGGGGCAATAAAGATTCAAAAAACTGAGGGTCATATATTTTGTTTACTCCATGACCACCTGTTATAACGTCATCAATGCTCCCATGACGACCACCTTCCAAAAAAACTGTTAATGTCATCTCAAAGCTCAAAAATGTTTAAAAATGATAAATAGGTGTTTTTCTATAATTTTGTGTTATTGCTGTTTAAAGTGACGTCATCAAAAAGGATTCAAATAACGGTTTTTTAGATTCTTAACATAAATAGATTTTATTTTTTATTTTTTTACTTTTGAAATTTTTCCCTCTTCAAAATGGGAAAGGACCCATTACCCCAGAGGCTCTATAAATAAAATGAAAAAAATAAAAGTAACTTGTTCATGTTGTTAAAAAGCTAAAAATGTTGATATGAATTCATGTATATCTTTTATATGCTTTTGTGGTTCTCTCGATATCGAATGTTAAAATTTACCTCAAATTATCCTATTTGGATCCCCTAAATAGTCAAATTACCTTATTTGAATCCCCTAAATTGTCAAATTACCTTATTTGGATCCCCTAAACGGTCAAATTACCTTATTTGGATCCCCTAAATGGTAAAATTACCCTACTTGGATCCCCTAAATGGTCAAATTACCCTATTTGGATCCCCTAAATAGTCAAATTACCCTATTTGGATCCCCTAAATGGTCAAATGTCAACAATTACTATATTACTATAATTCCCGCTAAAATTGTAGAATTTACGCTAAAATACCGCTAAGTTGAACACCGTTAAGAAACAGAAAACAAAATATGGACGAAAACATGTATTTGAAGCACAAATCCAATGAGTCAATTTTGGGTCAAGGAGCATTGATGACGTCACAGCAGATGAACAAAGGATAAACGAAAATGCCACACTCAATATTTTAGATCTTTATTGACTCCAATACACATTTTTCACTCTTAACAAGTTGATGCACACGGGAGATAATATTGAGACAATTTGGCCTGTACCTATAAAAGGTCAAGGGTTTCTGATAATTGATCAGGTATTTACAAAAGGAAGCTTTTGCAAAACGAGGGTACCATAATTTCTGGTACATAAGTCCAGGGCTTAACTGATATCAAAAACATTTTTGAAGTGGACATATCCGTGAATGGATATTAAAGTTAAAAACGTGAAAGAAATTGCTTTTCTCAAATAACGTTTGCTCTGAAATTCGGTGGACTTATCTGATACTGTTCCCAGTCCTTTTATTATCACTGTTGTATAACATATTACATTATTTGCAATAATATTTCTCCTAAAAAAGCAATTTTCATTTGTGTTTGCAGATCTGATGGATCTTGTAGGTGGGCTTATCTGTGGGTGGACTTTATCTGAATTTTAGTAAAATAATGTTAGTAAAATGGGTGGACTTATACGCAGATGGACTTGTACGATCTTACTTATTCCACATTGGACCTATTTTCAGGAATTTGAACTAGAATCTGTTGACTGCAAAAGCCAAAAAAGAAGACATCCCATTGGTAGAAATTGACGTCACCTATGTTTTGATCTTTTGGATTTGGAGTGGAAATCATTCAGGTCGAAACAACAAATTATCAAGAAGGACGTACCTGCTTCCACACATATTTTATGAACGAAGTTGTATACGTGCAAAGCTGGACATGTTGTACAACGTTTTGAATTTTTATCCAAGACCATGGGCTCGATACATGCAGTGCAAGTTTTTTCATCAGAACATTTGTTACAAAATGGTGTTGCACATTCTATAAGTTAAATGATGAGCAGGAGAAGTTTCCTTATGTGGGCAACATTTCTAGAAGATTTGACCAGGGAATCTTCCAGGGAATCTTCCAGGAGATACAGGAAGTTTTTAAGGTAGAAAATGTGAAATTTATGTAATTTTAAAGTAAGTCATTTATACGTCAATTATATGATGCAGCATAACATAAAACTAAATCGTATGATATCTAGATAATGGTGATATTTTGTTTGAATGTATAGCAAAAGAAACTAATTAATATGGCTGCTCAAACTAGAACTTAATGCAATGCAATAACTTCCTTTTTGTGCACAATCACTGATTAAGGAATCGTGAAAATAATTGTTGGATATCACCAGTGGAGGAGAGTTCACTAATCTTCTCTACAAGATGATGAAGTTACTTACTCGCACATGCGGAAATTGTTGTTCCAGGTTTAGTTGCCTTGTAAAAACCAGGTGGACAGGATGTATAACAATGGTCATTAAATGTCCCTCTGAACAATGTAAAACCATTCATGCATTTTGCACATCCAGTATGAAATGGTTCAAGCTTTGAACCAACACATCGTGCACAATTTGCTATTGGACATTCTAAAATAAATAAAGTTTGTATAAAACTGGTTTCTATTTCATAAAAATTCAGTGGTCGAAATAAGGTTATTTAATCACTATGGAGGAGGGATTTCAGGCTTTGTAGCCAGAAGCTAGGTTCATAAATCCCTCCTCCATAGGGATTATTTGCTCTTATTTTGACCACTTAGGTTGTACTAAATAGAGCATTTATCGATCATCATATCTATCAACTTTGTACCCAGACCCTAATACAAACAATTGAACATTTAGGGATCTCAGAATTTCGTTCGAAAAGCAAGTAGATTCTAAGAAATAAAATTCTACAAAACTAACTAACTTGCACAGAAGTTGCTTGGGTTGGTTGCTTCTGTACGAGAAGTTATGTAGAATATTTATTGATTCCTATGATTAAAACCTTACCTGGTTCCGGTGTTTTCAAACAAAAGTGGACATTATTTACAATCCTGCGTTCATACCCTTCAGGGCAAGTTCTAACACACTCTAATGTTACATTGGACGAGTCTAATAACATTGAATAGCCTGGGAAACATTCATCACATTCGGCTAACGATGTTTTACAGGAAGCACATCGCCGATCAGCGCAGGCTAAAAAAGAAACCAAATGTTACATTTATTAGCATTCAGCAAAGACTGTTAGTTTTGATGATTTAAATCCAAGCAATATGATTGGTTGATTGGTTTAAAGGTCATACGAACTGTGTAAACCCAGGGCCGTCATTCGGGAAAACAAACATTACTGTTTTGGACGAGAGGTAATATAATTACGCTGTTTGTATTAGAAAGTTCATAGTTTTAAATTTTAAAATATTCTTCCACCAAACATTTTCCAAATCCTGGTTGACAGGATTGTTTCTGAGTTTGTATGGCCTTTATTCGAAATATAGTGCAGCAAGATTTGGCAAGTATCCTCAAATTCTGATTAACAGTTCTACTCACCAACACAAAGGGAGGATCATCTTAACAGTTCTACTCACCAACACAAAGGGGGATCAGCTTAACAACTCACCAACAGAAAGGGAGGATCATCTTAACAGTTCTACTCACCAACAGAAAGGGAGGATCATCTTAACAGTTCTACTCACCAACACAAAGGGTGGATCAGCTTAACAGTTCTACTCACCAACACAAAGGGGGATCAGCTTAACAGTTCTACTCACCAACACAAAGGAGGATCATCTTAACAGTTCTACTCACCAACACAAAGGGAGGATCAGCTTAACAGTTCTACTCACCAACACAAAGGGAGGATCAACTTAACAGTTCTACTCACCAACACAAAGGGAGGATCATCTTAACAGTTCTACTCACCAACACAAAGGGAGGATCAGCTTAACAGTTCTACTCACCAACAGAAAGGGAGGATCATCTTAACAGTTCTACTCACCAACACAAAGGGAGGATCATCTTAACAGTTCTACTCACCAACACAAAGGGAGGATCAACTTAACAGTTCTACTCACCAACACAAAAGGTGAATCAACTTAACAGTTCTACTCACCAACACAAAGGGGGATCAACTTAACAGTTCTACTCACCAACACAAAGGGGGATCAGTTTAACAGTTCTACTCACCAACAGAAAGGGAGGATCAGCTTAACAGTTCTACTCACCAACACAAAGAGAGGATCAGCTTAACAGTTCTACTCACCAACACAAAGGGAGGATCAACTTAACAGTTCTACTCACCAACACAAAAGGTGAATCAAC
>JAULBZ010008152.1:0-10919 GCA_032360805.1 Neoturris breviconis | reverse complement strand
GGAATTATATACAAATGAATCATATAAACTTGTATATTATTGTAAACAAAGGTTTTGCACCAGTCTGTTCTTATTTATTAGAAACCTATTTCTAAGAATTAAATGCTACAGTAGGAGAGGGCCAATGGGCAGAAATCTGTTTAAGGTCCGCCATAACAACTCTAGAACAACCTTGAACAACCTAGTTCTAGTATCTTACAACTGACTTTGAACAAGTTTTTACCCACTGGGTTATAAATTTATGGCTTTACTTTATGCTGCTTAAAGTTTATATTTTCGATTTATTTAGACCAATCTGCACAATGTAAAGTTTGCTGTAGAGAGAATCATATCAACTGTCGGAGTAATTGCTAGAAATTGTTGAAATAATGATCAAAAGTCGTCGTTTCCTTATCACAAATCATTTTCTAAAAAATGCTAATTATTTGATCAAATCGTATTTTTTCTTATTCTATTTTTTAACTCTCTTCCCCCCTACGGGAATTAATAATTCCTTTATCAACAATGGCAGACTATACGAATAAAACATAACGGGGGAGAAACTTATTTCTTGATATTTTGCGTAGGCTAATCAAATTATTGGTGACAAAACAATAAGCCAATGAAATGCGTGTTTACGACTGATAAAATTGCGGAATAAGAAGCAAGAAGCGCATGGTGTAGAGAATTAACTAAATAGCGATTTTATTTTAAAAAAGTTTTTGACTATTTTTTTGAATTTTATAATTCCACAGAAATCTTTTATGGGGGGAAATAAAAAGTTTTATTTTCACGAAGACACAGTTATACATGGGATTAACTAACACATCGTTTAAATTACTTTTAAAACTATATTCGATTTTTTTGATGTAACATCTGTTAGATTCTTCCTTAGCCAAAACAAGAATGCGTTTGCAAATGTAATCAGCAAAGGATTTCATTGAAGTGCAGATTCAATAACCTATTGCTAAGCCATTTGTTATTGCTTTTCATACATGATCTCTGGGGACATCGTCTGTCTATCTTGAGAAAAATATTCATCGTGATCTCGAAACCTTTTCGGTAAAAACGTGCAAGGAATAGAAAAGTCATATCTCAAAACAATACCGAACTTGCAAATAAGTATATTAACGATACGGAATGGGTAAATCTACGATATTCTCTTAAATCATCAAAAACAGACCTTCTTGCTTAAAATTTACTCTTCTTTCTAACCTAATAATTTTCTAAATATAATAAATGTTTAAAATAAGGGGAAATAGGGGAAACTAGGAAAGGGTAGGAATCTTGCTTGAAACATGATTTCAAATCTTAACAATAAATCAAAATTCTATAGATTGACCTTGTATTATACTTGCTTATAAATATGTATTTTTTATAAAATGAAATCTTGCAAACAAATATATACATATACGTCATAACTATTGAATGAAAAATAAAATGAATGAATGAAACTCATTTTTATAAACTCGTTTTCTTCTTCTCTAATACCTCTTTATTGGAATATTTTTTTTGCATTTTCGATTTTTTATTAGCTTTTGGCATTTTTAAGTTTCTTGATTGTAAAAAAGCTTTATTAATTTATTATTATCGTTGGAAGGCATATATTATATATATAGACGTCACAGATGTTTAAAGAAGTAAAAATGAAAACAAAGGTTTTAAGTTAGCTATTCAAATTAAGAAGTTGGTAAATCAGTAAACATCTAATATGTGGTTTTCAAAAGAAATTCTTACAACTTCAAAGTTGAAAATTTATCTTAGATAGGCTAGTATAACCTAACACTAAAAAGAATTATGTACACAAACGAAACATCGACCGGTTTTGATTTTACACCAAAAATGAAGATCGTTAAATTATCTAAAATAGTATCACTCACAGATGATACACAGCTAATACATTTTCATATAAATTATGCATTAGAAAGTTACCGCGTCATAAAGACTAAAAAACATGAGAAAAAACTAGTATAACTTTGAAACGTTACCATGGGAATTCTGCTACATTAGAAACGATGGCGTGGGATATTTGTTTAGATATTTTTATGCAGATTAAGATGGTGTAAACAAATATGGTTTTAAATGTTTTTTTCGCGCATATAATTCTTTGGTAAAATTTCAATAAGCAGGTATATTTCCACAAATTAAATTTCAAGAATATTAAAGAAATAGAAATAGTTAGACTAAAAACTACTATCGCAACATACGAAAAATGATTTTTAGCCACATAATATATTTTGCTCCCAATTCGCATTTTAATTATAACACTTATGTTAGACAGTCCGTATCCTTAAGACATATTAAGAGTTCCGTGGTCGTTTTCCACATTTTTAAATTTCACTTTTGGCACCGAGAATTCGTCAAAGTTTGCAAAGTGTTTGATGGATTATTGTTCTAACTTCTCCTATTTTGTCATAGTTGTCTAGCGAAAACGTTGTTCCAGCGTCTTTACTGCTAACGTTGAACAAGTTTGAGATGTTGTATTAGTTTCATATATTCACAAACGCATGGAAGTGAGGCGTTGACTGCTCAAAGTAGAACTTGTTGCAATGCAACAACTTCCTTTTTGTGCAGCTTGCTTTCATGTATTTGTGAATATGTATATTGCCTAAAAGGATAAAATCTTCGGCGGACACATTTTACGACGGACAAAATAATCGGCGGACAAAATATTCAGCGATTAAGGTTAAATTTTTATTTTCGGCAATTTTGCCTATTAATCTATTAAGAATCTTCCAAAAAAACAGAAAATACCTGGTATTTTCTTAAAAATCTTCCAATGAGATTCGAAGAATGCTTAAACAAAATGGTACATTTTTTTTTTTTGTACGGCACTTTTGTTTTGCTTGTAGCTATGTCATTTTTTAAAATGTTCGATGAACAAAAGTGCCGAATGCTCTTAAAATTCGGCAGGTTTTGCTCGCCGAAACATTTTATCCTTGAAATGGGCTAGAACAGCGCTAATATACGAAGTCTGAACGACTGTTGAATACCTGTACGCAATAATACGTATTCGGTGGTCCTGTGTCCATCATGTCAGAAGCGACTAATAAGAAAGACTTCAACAGAAATGTGTATATTGTAATTTTTCCTATTGGGCAACAACTCTCTAATCATCGTCGGAATGGTGTTCAAAACGACATCTGCTGACCTTCGTTGCCTGTCAACAAATGGTTTTATGACATAATGTAAACTCACAGCGTTAAAGACTGCCGAATTCGGTCACGCATATTACGTATATAAACGGTGTATTGCCATTAGACATTCCCTTAGTATATGACAATATACCATATATGACAATACACAGTCCAAATACGGAGAAATACGGGACCGTATTCGATAGGCATTCACGTTGTGCATCATATAACTACTCCAATTAATTCCATTCATTTATTCAAGGTGGATTTCCAATAGCGAAAAATTCCGCACGGGATCTAAAAGCAGACATTCTATTGGTAGAAATTATCGTCTGATGTCAATTTCTACCCATGGAATGTCTTCTTTTGGATTCCGCGCGGAATTTTCCGCTAATGAAAATCCACCTTAAAAGTAAAAACAATTCTCAATATAAATGTTAAATAAATTTAAAATAAGTGTGTTCATTAAGTTTACTTACAGTTTAGACTAATGCCGATCAAATAGATGATCGTAGCTAATCATACAAACCAAAATAAGGTAATTAGTACAAAATGGTATTAAATCGGTTTAAATTGAACAGATCATCAGAATCTATTGATATAGTCAAGATATGCCGAAAACGTCTTTTATGATATTGGACTGTGTATTGCCGTATATGGAATGTATATTACCGTATACAATTTCTAGTAAACAATACGCGGATAATATTGAAAAGCTAATCATAAATCTTTAAAATGTTACAACATTCATGAAAGTGATCAATAAATGCTGTATCATGCATCTAATTGTTGAAACGAATTCGCTTTAGTAATTGCTTTTCTAAAGTGCCTCTAAATTACTAATTAATTAATAAAATGTTGTAAATTCTGCTGTTTTACAATGTTTTATTTCCCGTTATAGAAGTACTATGCGTTACTCATTTATAGATTAAATATAATGTTGTCATTAGTTACCATTGTATACTATATATTATAATGTAATGTAGTATACGCAGTTTTCATGACACATTAGAAGATGAAATAGTTACAATTGTTCGCCGACATTTTGATATTTATTTCGAAATCAGAAAGTTCAGAATCGTCAAATATTCTAGACTAGTTTTTAGTCGTTAGTAGGCTAAATCCAGAAAGCAGGAAAGATATCGGGGATAATCGGGAAATCAGAGCGCCTTAATGAATACAGGAAGAGAGAAAGATAACGACTCGTGCAGATTGGCAATTTCATGAAAATTCTCTCACCTAAGCTGCGTGCTCAGTGGTCAGAAGTTTGACCGGAGTTTCGTAATCGATTTTCAATGGAATTTAAAGGCGCTATTCATGAAGCATATGAAAACCAAGGGCTAACTTATAAGAAACAAGAAGCCGTATCGGCTTGAAAAATGCCGCCTTTCTGGATGAATGACATTGAAAGATTTAGTACTGTACATGTGCTGTAATGGGTTGTCGGAAAAGTGAGACCCAGGTCTGTACTATTTGTAACTGAGACCCGAGACCATAATGTGTTACAGACCAGATCTGCGCAAGATTTTCCAAAATAATATATATATAAGTGTGATTTTTACTTCATCTTTAGATATCAAACAAATTTTGACTATTTATATTGACTGTTTATATCCTTTCTGCAACACAATTTCGCCCTCTGAAGAATCATTGACACGTAAAAGGTATAATAGTCAGGCTAAGATGGTGCTTTTAAGTGATGTTTTATTTTGGTAAATATGAACAGATTATGGAATGACCATCATTTTTTCTCGCTCTACACCTAAATGCCCACACCATTTTCGTTTTGCGATAACTTTTTTTGTATTAGTGGTATGGTACTGAAATTTTGTGACATATCTTAACTTTTATTACTTTATGTTTCTGTGGGTAACTTAATTCTGAATAGGGGGTAATTTTTTTGAAAACACAAAAGGTTGTTAAAACAGTCCCTGTTGTTGCTAGGTTATATTTTCAACAAGTAAATACTATTTATAGAAAGAATACAGTAAATGAAATATATGAACATTTTGAAAATTACAGACTTGATTTCACATTTTACAGACCAGATAGTACATTTTACAGATCACAAATCTAATGTTTCTGAGGATGTCATAACAGAAACCAGTGAGGTTACTAAGTCAATTTCTTGGTGTCAAAGTGTTTTTATTGGATTGTTCTAATAAGTGTACCAAATTTCATGTCACAAGCATTAGTGGTTCGGGAATAAAAGGCAGCAGGCATACACAGGCCAAAAAAGCCCGAGTTTAATAGGGTGAAATTCTAGTATTATACATTTTAATAATAACCCATAATGTGATGAGCACATGTAATAATAATTCAATAATATGATTTGAATGTTTCATATTTTTTTCAAAAGAGAATGTCGATGTTTGTATTTAGCCCTTTAATATAACATTGAGTGTGAAAATCAAAATTTCGAATAAAAGACCCACGCTTAGAGTAAGTTCATGTGAAGAACATGACTATGATGATTCAAAGTTCTGAACTAAAAATTTAGACGTATGTTTGAGTCCGAATGCCAAAATTAGTAAACTTGGGTAAGTAGGGGAAATGCATAACGGTTTTAAATCAACAACTAAGGAGATACAAATCAAAAGTTTTATAATACAACTGCGGTTCACCAACCAGTTCAACTAATGCGCATGCGCCAGACTATGCACTAGTCAAAATATTTAACACTGTGCATGCATGTGAAAATAACTTCATGTTTTTCAAACGGGAATATTGATGTTTCATTGTATGTATATTAAAATAACCTGAATTATTTTTCAAACATGGACATAGATGTTTCTTTACGAAACACAGAGACTGATTCGATTTTTTTTCCTAAAACCACAAATTAAATATATTTAGATTCCGCATATGTGTATTAAAATAACAAAATCTATCAAACAACGCATATCGATGTTTCTTTGTAAAATATTAAAACCGACACAATATTTGGAGTGTATAAGCGAACGTTAAAATGTGGAATATCATAAATCTGGTCTGTAAAGTATTTTTTTGCAAAGTTTGTTTCAAGGTTCTGGGTCTATGGTCTCAGCTTATGAACTTTAGGGTCTCCGCTATTGAATGTCAGGGTTTCGGGACTCACGGTTGGGTCCCAGGTCTCGTCCCCCAGGTCTCACTTTTCCGACAACCTGCTGTAACTGGGTGAGACAAAATGTGTATATATATATACAGTATAAAAAATTGAAAGAATGAATTATTTTTAATGCCCAGATCATTTACGGTAAACAGACCTGAGGAAGTAAAGAAAATTTCCACCAATGTGTTATTCTTTAAATATATAAGCACACACATATTATTTTACTAGTTTTATGTATACATCTATTATATATATATATTTCATGGTGATTTTTATCTATTTCGAAGATGTATATAAGTTTCTGTGAAATATCTAAAACTCAGTTTACCACAAATGTTTATTCCCACAAAATATCCGAAAAAGTAGTGCCCGCAAAAATATATTGCTAAAAAACAAAAAATTAACAGCTCAAACATTTTCATTTTGACACTATTATTGATGAATTCTTCAATGAATAAGTCTTGTTACTAAGAACACATAATAAATATTCCCACAAAATCAGAGCTACCATAGCTACCATAAATAAAGCATGCATCAAATTCCCACGAAATGGAATAATATGTATGGTCTACTAACGTGAAAGTTCTGTCCTACGAAATTGTACAAATTTTGCGGTCTCCATGACACTACAAAAGTGTCTTCCCTTAATGAAATAGTTTTCAATTTCCTGAAAATAGCTCTTCATGATATTGTGACACTTAATATTATATAGCCATTTTAACAAGATAAAGTTTCTACATTCAAAGTATCTAATTTTCCAGCAGCATTTTGTATCTGGCAGTCGAGGTTTGATCTTACTTACTGATTGATGGGGTGTTATATTTGGGGAATATTGCAACTAAAATTATCTGCTTGCTACATTAACGGAATAAATATTACGTAGTTGTTTAGCTACCTGAAAATTTGAAATAACCATTCCTGATGAAAAAGTACTTCTCCCACCCAGATTGAATACCTAAAAATACTGCGACACAACTCAGACTTTTTGATATCGGCATATCTAATTTTACCTTAAAGATGAAGTTTTTTAGATTGCCTAGCTAAATGTCTGGTAGAGCTGTTGAGGTTTTCTCTAATTTACAGAGAGGTAAGGGTTAGGCCAGGCAGTCAAATACTTTAGGATCAGAAACTTTATTATGTTTATATTGGGTGCCGTATCAACGTAAATCAGTGCCATTTTGTTTGTTGAACATTGTATAATTATTGCTGACAGCAGCGGAGTTTGATTATTATCATTACTATTACTATTATTAATGGCTAACATCAAGTGTAGTATCGGGTGTAGATAAGATCTGCCTCGCTCGGTTGAGATTAATAAGGGTTTGATTCGACGTACGAATTTCAGTTTCATCCTAACGAGTAGTCGAGGTTAGAATACTGCACTGAAAACTACAGTTTTCCCAGTGAGTAAGTCCTTGCTGATCAAGTTTACGGCAAATCCAAACATCCGATTCCGCGCTTTAAACTTCGTTTGGCTGAACTACTAGGGGTCTTAGTCGTATTGCACTGGTCGAATGAGGGGTTTTGCTGTCTGCGCAAATTTCTTCCCTTTCGGGGGGCGATCCAGATTGAGGCATTTAGCCCGGTTCGTTACGATGGAACCCCACCATCACCAAATTCCAAGACTTAAGGATATTAGGGCTTAGGGTCTTAGGACTTTTTACAAACTTAACACATTTTGTTGCTTCTAGCAGCCTAGTACCCAGGCTCTTGGTATAAAAGCGAATTTCCGTGCAGTTCGTCTTGCTAATCGAAATTTAATTCTATTTGCCTAATTTGAAATTCGAAATTTTTGCACAAATTTTACCTTGTCTCAAATATTTACTTGAGGGGTTGTAGGTTTTAAAATTTTATGTTTGTTTCTCTTATTCACATGAATATGAAACAATTTTATGTTTTCTGCCTATTTGTTAGAAAAAAGGAAGAAATTCAGCGCAAGTTTGTTGATTTTTTTTGGTGGATTTCTCATTAGTCCTATTCATACAAATACATGACAACGAAGTGCGGTGCAGTACCCGCACAAAAGGAAATCATTGCATTGCAACAAGTTCTACTTTCAGCAGCCCACACCTCGTTGTCATGTATTTATGAATAGAACTATTAGTCCTAATTGTTTCAGACCGACCCGTTTTGATAAAAATCGGATAAAGAATGGATCAAAATCAAAATTTGTTTACCAAATTTTTTTAAAACAATGGTTCCTTTAATTTTCATACACAAAGGTCTTGGTTTGTTATTTGTTAGCTTCGGTGATTTGTACTCAAGATAAACTGTTTTACATTGACCAATTGGTTTTCTTAACTTTATTTTACCAATTGAAAGAGAATTTAAAAGCATTTAAAATTTGAAAAAAATAATAAAGTAACTCTAATTTTGTCCAACTTATATAACAATATACCTCTAATTTAGTCTGAAAAATCATCCATGATCCTTCTTAATTTATTATTTACTTCTGTTTTTTTGTCAGAACTAGATATAAAAGAAGAGGGAGGGGGTTGCACAGATTTAGAAGAAATTCGGTATGTAGTTAGTGAGTTAAATATTTTGAATCAAAAACGTTTTGCTTCATTGACCCTATAAGACCTGGGCTTGTTGGAGGTCTAATAACCCGGGGGGAGGGGGTCCAATGTACCACATCTCAATAACTTTCGAATTACTGCTCTGTTTTACTTGGAACTTGGTCACAATATACCCAAGCTTTCTACTATCCGAAAATGGGATAAATATTTGTACCCCGTCCCTCCGGCCATTCAGAGTCCGCAAAATCCTGGCCTGAATAGGATTGATTATTGCATATTTATACGGAAAGTTTCGACCGTCAAAACTACAATCTTGGACAAAAAATATATAGATAAAGTTAACTTTTTGCAAAATGTGGAACTTTTAACTGAAAGAAAAAGTCTATAACTCTGCTTAGAAAGACTGAAATTCGAATTTATTTCAAAAGCTTGGTTTCTAGGCTGCTGGGAACGACACAATTTGTAAAGTTTGCAAAAACTCCCAATATCTTATGTCTACTCGATAAATCTCCAGGGACTTCTCATGGTCGTTTACCTCCTTTTTATTTTACTTTTAAATATAAGGGGTGGTTGTCTGCACAATTTCTTCAATTTTTCAAATAATTTTGGCGGAGATAACGATCTACCGGGGGCCAAATTTTGCCACGAAATGGTTGCAGGATGCAAACCGCGAAAAATAAAAATTGAAATTTCTTCACCGAAAGCTGCCTAAATAAATTTTAGGAAAAGTCAGAAAATTTCATCCTGGCCGCGCGAAAAGCCGACTAAAACCGAAATGCGCGGGAGGGGTATCATTAAATTGCCCCCGTCTGAATAGATAAACTATACTGTAACAAAATGAAAAGTCACATCTACTAACATTCGTGGAATCACAGGAGTATATTCTTGGAACCACAATCAAGGTGATGAATCATAATAAAACTTGTGAATTTTAAATGGTAATATACACCACAAGTGAAACAAAAGTGCGGAAAAAAACCATGATGAAGTGTAGTCGTGTGAAGTCTTTATTTATCTTGCTCAGTTTCGATAAGATTAATAAGGGTTTGAGTCGACGTAAGAATTCCCATTTTATCGTGGCTAATGTAGTCGATGTTAGATACTATACAGAAAACTATACTTTTTCCCAGCAGATAAGATCTTATTGAGCGTGTTTACGGCAAATCCGAACATCCGATTCGGGGCTTTAAACTCCGTTCGATGGTACTGCTAGGGGTTTTAGGCGTATTGCACAGGTCGGATGAGCGGTTTGTGCTGTCTTGGCACAAATCTCTTCCTTTTCGGAGGCGATCCGTGTTCAGGCATTTTAGCCTGGTTCGTTACGATGAAAGCCCACCATCACAAGAAACCAATACCTTTTTACCAAATATATACGACCACGATTGTAGTCACATAAAATATTAAAACACTGTTGTTGAGTCATGCATGATTTATTAATTTCTAAAGAATTACACATGGATGAGTATCCATAGTAATTTTTCAAAGTTTTCGACGGATATTATGCACACATATTTGTATATATATAATATATATATGTGTAATGTTTTTAGAAGATTTTATAGCAGATGGTTGCATGGTTACAAATTTCTCTCATTTCTTTGCTGCATTTTATTTACTAATGATTTTACAACAATACAGCTAGGCTATTGAAATACAGCTAGGCTTGCGTTATAATTAATCAAACACATTTTTTTTAACTAAGATACTTAATTTTTTTGGCATGCGCGCGGAATTTTCCGCCTAATGGAAATCAACCTTCAGATAATTCGATATTATCATACGTGAGATATAAAGTTGAAACTTATGCAGAGGTAAACATGCAATTCTGGTGACATATAGAAAGAACTATATACCATACTTTCCTATTAAATGTTAGCTTTCATGAGATGATCAGTGATTTTTTTAAACAAAATTAATAGTAGAATATATTCCACAGGGAATACGCTAAAATAACCTCTTCAATGTTGTTACAGCGTCTTTACTGCGAAGAAGTTATAGATAATTTGCTATCTTATAGATAATTCAATCTCGCTGAAGGCAGAGATTGTTTGGTTTACCAATCCTGTCTCCTTCCTTCCTTCCCTCCGTCCTTCCTTCCTTCCTTCCTTCCGCAACAAATTCTTGCAACGAATCACTCCCACCCGGCTAATACAGCACCGTGTTAAAACCTGATACCAGTAAGGAAATCGAGGC
>JAULBZ010008151.1:0-10921 GCA_032360805.1 Neoturris breviconis | reverse complement strand
ATAACTCTAATTTTACTCAATTTAAAGAAGCTCACTTTCTAATTTATTAAAAGATTAACACGCATCATCACTGCATTAAATATAGACCTATTTGTATATATATATATATATATATATATATATATATATGAAAACGAGGCTGCTTAAAGCAGGAACTTGTTGCGATGCAATAACTTCTTTTTATTAATTGCATTGCAACAAGTTCCTTCTTTTCTCGTTTTCATGTTTTGTGAATAGGTCTATCATTTTTAATTAGTTCAATACAGATTCTCATTGGACAGTACGAACAATGAAGACTAATTGCGTAACATAATACACTCTCAAGTAGTGTTTCAAACATTTCATCGTACATTGTGCAGCGATAAATGATGAATAGGCTGTCAAGCATGCGTATATACTGGGTCCTATAGATATGATAAAATAATTGCGTCGTGAAACCAAATGCGCTCTCTTTCCATATGAACTGTGTATTTCCATGTAAGGACTTTGTATTTCCAATCCTAAGTAAAGTGATGGAAACCTTCATTAGGGAAAAGGTAAAGAAGCATCTTATAAATAAAAACTTGTTATTTAGTAAACAATATGGTTTCATTAATGACAGCTCAACAACTTCTTAACTATCTCGATAAATGTGAGAAGACAGTTGCTGAAGAGGGTGTCATTGATGTCATATACTGCGACTTCGCAAAAAGCCTTTGACAGCGTTCCGTACCGTCGATTAATGGGCAAACTTGAATCGTATGATATCAGTGGGAAGATCCTAAACTGGATTAAAAGTTACCTCAGTGGTTGACAACAAATTGTGTCAGTCAACAGCGAAAAATTTGATTTAGTAGAGGTTTTGAGTGGGGTGCCCCAGGGCACTGTCCTTGGTTCTCTATTGTTTGTATTATACATAAACGATATCCTTGATAGCATTAAATCCCATGGTTTCATGTTTGTGGACAGCACATAGATTTTCCGCTAAGTAACATCGAAAGACGATGCAATGATTCTGCCAACTAACACCAATTTGCTCGAAGAATGGTCTAAGAAATTGCTTCTTAGTTTTAATAAATGCAAATGTCACGCGTTGACGTTAGGTTGACATAATATATGCTCACAGGTAAACTGTCGCTGGTTATGATGTTGAACACGTCTTCCAAGAAAAAGATTTAGGTGTAGTTCTTGACTCTTTCCTGTCGTTCGAGGAGCCCATATCAAAGAAAGTGTGAGAACTGCAAACTCCATTATTGGACTGATAGACCGAAGCTTTAGCTTCCTTGACGCAAGATCCTTCGTAAAATTGTTTACTGCTTTTGTGCATCCTCATCTCGAGTATGCGGTGCTAGTCTTAGATTCTCATTTACAGAAACACATTGATATGATAGAAAATGTCCAGATAAACGCGGTGCAATGGTAGAAATCTAAAAACATTTCTACACCTATGATAAAAACATTCTCTTCTCACCAATTCAACCAAGTGATCAATCAAGCCGCAAGAACGCCTTTCAACTTCCTAAGCCGGTCAAGACGGTGTCAAAGGTGTACAATCAAATGCTTTCTACTACTGATGGACGAGACCATGGAACGACCTTCCCCGGACCATGGCTGATGTTAAAAACCTCAACACCTTCAAAAACAGACTTGACAAGGCATGGAAGTGGAACATAAGTAAATTCGACCATAAGGCGTAATTACATGCTAGAGCGATTCAGAGGTCGGTACCGCCTGAGAATTTGTATCCGTAAATAATAATATTAATAATAATAATAATAATAATATAAGGATTGTGTATTTCCATATGAGGACTGTGTATTTCCAAATAAGGACTGTGTATTCTCATATATTGTATGCGATAGTTTTTTACGGTGGGAATTGCTTAACAGTTTAACAATCTTTAAATATGTCCAATCATAGATATACGACCCGGCAAACCGGCCGAACTAAGTCAAGTAAGTCAATAGATGTACGAAAGATATACGTATATCTATGGTCTAGCGTAAGTGTAATATAGACAATCTTCAAGCAGATCATTATCTATCTAAGCTTTTAGCGTGATTTGGAACCAACCTCATTTTCATGTTGTATTATATTGATATTTATACTTTTCACTCCACTTCAGTCGGATAATTTAATTGGTAACAAAAACCTCTTAACCATGGTTTAACTTGAAGAGAGATTTAGAATAGTCACAGCGAGTTACTTTTTATCTTATATTAAAAACTGCTCAATACCGTATCAGCGAATATAATTAATAAGAATATCCCGAAGTTTAATGGATTCATTCTTAACATGAAATTTGCCAGATGGCAGACGGTGAGGTTTGTATTACTTATTTTTATGATATCTGAAGATCATTTAATTGCAATCAATATTTAAGAGATACTGTTTTCGTTGTTCATAGTCCTTTTCATAAAACAATGAAAACGAGGCGTTTGTAGAACTTTTTACAATGCAATAAATTCCAGTCACTGCACACAAAGGAAGTTTTTGCGCTGTAACAAATTCTACTTTGAACAACAAACGCCTCCTAATAGTTGTTTTGTGAAAAGGTTTGTATTCGTGATATTAATCCTATTTAGATCGGGGGTGAGGGGGTGGGAGTGGGGGGGGGGCGGATTCCGCCTCCTCTCACATTATTATTTATAACGTCTAAACCACTTGTAAGACACAAATTGTGAAGATCTCATCTTCTTTACGTAAAAGGATCACAACATATGGGTCATAACTTGTGACTATGAAACATGAAACTTGCTCAGTTTACATATAATCACAAATCAAATTGTTCTGAAAATTTTGGTCACATGACCAACCCGTTTTCTCCAATTTTTCCGAAATTTTATAAATCTTTTTTTTTATTGATTTTTGCAATGTTTTTGTTAATAACTTAGAAACTAAGTTAAAGAACAACAAAATATCTGTCTAAAACTGGAAACAGAATGGGAAAATGTTATCTAGAATACACAAATTTTGGGCAAAATAGGCTATTTCAATTTTTTTTTGATGATGTCAGCAGAAGAATTGCCTTCATTTTGTTCCATTCATCATACACTATCAGCCTGTCAGGTTTCATCCTTATACTATTAGCCGTTCAAAAGTTATGGAGCGGTGGATGGGGGAGTGCGGCGGCCATAAAATGCTCAAAAAAGCCCGGCCTAAATAAGGTTAATGGGTATCGAATAATTATATATATATATATATATATGACCATATATGGGATTTATATGACTATATATAGCAATAAACAACTCGTATATGGAATTACCCAATATCTAGAGTTCGATAGTCTTTAACGCTATATTCGCACTTATTATTAGACAAAGAAAATAACTGATTATTATTATCTCGCATATAAAGGTGCTTGATTTACGATTTTGGCCCCTTTAAATTCGAAAATTCGTTCCGTATATATGCGCAGGCGTCAATATTTGTTCAGCCCAAAGTTTTGCTTTAATAATGTTTTAAATATATCATGAATAGTTTGTTGGCTTACTTTTAATAAAGGTCCGTTCTAGGCTACACGCCAGGTAAAGTTGACCATCAGAAAGGGCTACACGTCAGGTAAAGATGGCCATTAGAAAGGGCTACACGCCAGGTTAAGATGACCATTAGAAAGGGCTACACGCCAGGTTAAGATGACCACCAGAAAGGGCTACACGCCAGGTAAAGATGATCATCAGAAAGGGCTACACGCCAGGTAAAGATGACCATTAGAAAGAGCTACACGCCAGGTAAAGATGACCACCAGAAAGAGCTACACGTCAGGTAAAGATGACCACCAGAAAGGGCTACACGCTAGATAAAGATGGTCATTAGAAAGGGCTACACGCCAGGTAAAGATGACCACTAGAAAGAGCTACACGCCAGGTAAAGATGACCACTAGAAAGAGCTACACGCCAGGTAAAGATGACCACCAGAAAGAGCTACACGCCAGGTAAAGTTGACCATCAGAAAGGGCTACACGTCAGGTAAAGATGACCACCAGAAAGGGCTACACGCCAGGTAAAGATGACCACCAGAAAGGGCTACACGCCAGGTAAAGATGACCACCAGAAAGGGCTACACGTCAGGTAAAGATGACCATCAGAAAGGGCTACACGCCAGGTAAAGATGACCATTAGAAAGAGCTACACGTCAGGTAAAGATGACCACCAGAAAGAGCTACACGTCAGGTAAATATGACCACTAGAAAGGGCTACACGCCAGGTAAAGATGACCACTAGAAAGAGCTACACACCAGGTAAAGATGACCACTAGAAAGGGCTACACGTCAGGTAAAGATGATCATCAGAAAGGGCTACACGCCAGGTAAAGATGACCATCAGAAAGGGCTACACGCCAGGTTAAGATGACCACCAGAAAGGGCTACACGCCAGGTAAAGAAAGTTGTAGTGTAATTAAAGTATAACATACAAAATAAACAAAATATTTAATGTAATTAGATGGAATATAATTGACATTAAATTCAAAAGTTGTTCTGTATATAGACGCTAGTTCAAGAAATCGATGCCTATACACAAGGAATGTAAAAGGCTAATTATTTTTAGGAGCCTACAGAAAATAACTATACTATATTTACCCCCTGTGAAGAAAATACCATATATTTTTACCCCCTATAAACCAGTTTTAGAAACTTTACGGCTTTTTTACGGCGTTGTGTGACGTCGCCACGACGATGTGTGTTTACTGAGTCATTGTTTATATTTACGTTATTCACCAACACGTAGAGTTCTGTGCCAGAAAGGGAATTCCATCGTGTACTCCCTTCCTATATGGACACTATATGGGCAACCACACTATGTGGACATTATTTTTTGCTGTGCGATCATCATTTCAATGTTGGCTGCTAGCGATGACAACAAGGCACGCATAGAAGGCTAAAGTGCTATCTACTTAGCAAAGATTATGCTATACAATATATACGCGTTTAAAGCACCTTCAAAGAAAGTTTATATTGGATAAGAAAGCTAAGAAGACTTTACATGTAGTCACATCTTTGTTTTTAGAAAATATTTTTGCTTAATCACATAAATATAACATTATATGATTAAAGTGGTCAAAATAAAGATACATTTACAAAGTTGAAAACTACTTTCGTAAAATGTCTAGGAAAGACACCTGCTTATATTTGTAAGCTGAACAGTAAGAGCTGATATAGCGAGTGTTTGTTAACTAAACCAGTTATGAGATTGTTAGCGGTCTTAATACTTTTATTGGCTGGTAAACTTACTCTATCAAAATCAACACCAACTATCAACACAGGTAAACCTAACAATGTTAACATTGCTCAGATGAAGTGTACTCATTTTTCATCTGAAATCCTATAGCTGTTTGGTCGCATCTTGTATAAGTTTTAAATGATTCATTCAAAATTTGCGTTGTTTTCTTTGGATATGTCTTCCCATTATTTCACTAGCTATGCATATAGGATTGGGCTAATAAGTTATTATATCGTCCGATAGGCTCTCTTCAGCCTCTTTGCGTCAGCGATATTGCGAGTAACTCTTGGTTATTTTGCATGGAGTTTGATCGGTCGGTTTTAAGAGATAACTAACCAATCACTGTCAATCTAAAGACAAGATAAACCAATCATATCTTTTAGTTTGTTCTTCAACGGACCAATAAAAAACAATATAAAGTAATTCACTTCACAAACCTCTTCTCCTTTTTTAATTGGATAACAAAGAATGAAGACCACGCAATGGCTAACTTACATTGAACGCGCTTAATCATGATTTTACCAAGAAGACAGGACTAAGACAGTGAGTTCATGATGTGTAACTGATATTAAGAAGACGTTTCTGTGGAGCAAAGTAGACACGTTCTTTTTGTTTTAGGTAATTTGTCAGCTAAACCTACAAATAGTAAAACAACAGAGAAACTATCAGATGGTTCAAATGCTGAACACGAGAGGAAGATGTTTTATACAAGGTTGATACCTGCTGTCTCAACAATTGGAGTCTTCTTATTCGGAGTGATTGTATGTTCTATCAACTATTGGTTACAGATAAGAAGCAAAACAGACAAGTGAGTTATTTATACCTATCAATTTATTACACCATTACCCTCTCCCAGTTGCCCTTATATTTTTATCGCAACACTCTGTCATTTATCATTAGTTTAACGTTGGTGATACAGTATGACACTCTGTCATTTATCATTAGTTTAACGTTGGTGATACAGTACAACACTCTGTCATTTATCATTAGTTTAACGTTGGTGATACAGTATAACAAAACTCTGTCATTTATCATTAGTTTAACGTTGGTGATACAGTATCACAAAACTCTGTCATTTATCATTAGTTTAACGTTAGTGATCACAAAACTCTGTCATTTATCATTAGTTTAATGTTGGTGATACAGTAATATAGCTTACTACAACGACAGTGAAAATAATAATCTATTAAAATATTGACAACTAAGAATATCATTAACAAAAAAACGCCATTAAAGAACAGCAATTTTTGAAATGACGGTGAATCGAAACTTAAAATCCTCTTCTAGATGCCTCATAAATTTTACTGGCCATTTTTTCAAACTACATGCAGTTAAGGACAGTTCTGAAGGTTATTTTATGAGGAAAATATTAAATCTAATATACGAATTTCAATACTCAAACCTTGACACTTGTATGAACTGAAAATATAACAGTTATTGCTCACAAAAATAGCTTTTGGATTTTCGCTCAATGGGGACACATCCTTAACCCTATTTTTTCTGGGGTTCGACAATAAGCCATTGTCTTTCTATTGCCTTGGAAACAATAGAATTCATTGAAAACATTAGAAAATCGTATTTTCACGTGTTTGAGGTGTTATTTCGCTATACTTTAGCGGTAGTGAAGACATTAATAATAACAAGATATTGATTTTTTTTCTCGACTACATCGACCATAAATTTTTTTTTATCAGAACAAAGTTTGTAATATGTACTGTTGCAGACTTGCGAAATTTCAGTCGTTTTACCATCAAAGTGGTGGTTTCATTTTTTCTTTATTGTTGATCAATCAAAGCAAGGCCACTGGATTGCAGAGAATTACTAAAGGATAAAAGATGAAAGAGATTTAAAAAGAAATAGAAATATAGCACTAGAAATTTGGTATCAAAATTTGTGGGTATAAAAGTATAGAATTTAGTTTGATTTATTACAAAATATGTATTCTATCTATTTACAAATTCGTAGACTTTAGAGATTTATTTACATAGTAAATTCAGTTCCATAACTTTGCGGTACGAGAAAAGAAGCCAGTTTCATGAAATTTGAAACAAGATTTAGGAATATCGAGAAAGAATGGGTGATTTAAACATAATTTGGAGAAGCGAGTTCTTCGAGTGAAAGAACGAAAAAGAGGAATAAGAGAGTGTAGTTCGTGAGAGCATTTACCATGGAATAGCGATTAGAGAGAGAGGCTAGATATATTTCGACGATGAGAAAGAGGCTGAAGGGTTGAGTATAATTTGTCACCTACTATCCTTTAAGGCGATGTTGAACACAGTCAAGTGATAATAGTGATCGTTAAAATGTTCCTCCCCATATGTGACAACATGGTTAGACGCATGTAGAGATAGAGAATTGAACTTGGGAAAAGATATTGTACTGTACTACAACCCCCGAAATTTCCGTATAACTTCTGATCCACTAATCGTATTAGGCCCAAATTTGGTGACTTTTCACGTTATTGTATTTAAAAAATAACGGACCCAGGATCACTTTTGGCCTTTGAAACCGAAAATTTTTAAAAGGTAAATTCGGTATTATTTTGGTCTATGAGGCATTACAACGGCTTTTTATTATGTAATGGTTGGTAAAACGTTCATAATTAGCAAATATATCAATATAATTAATTGCTCTAGCTAAATTTCCATTTTTGCCTTCAAAGTCAGGCTTTCACGGGTACTGTCGTTGGGTACTCACATTCTGCATGAAATGAGGACGTATGCAAATTTTTATTATATTTTTGGATAGTAGAGAGCCTGAGGTGTATTGTGACCAAGTTTCGAGAAAAATAGTGCAGCAGTTCGAAAGTTATTGGGGTGTGGTAAATTGTACCCCTCCCCCCTGGGTTATTAGACCCCCAAAAAGCCCGGATCTTATAGGGTTAAGTCAGCAGTAAGCTTTAAGCCAAGTAAACGATCAAGAGAATTAGACACTTTTAGGTTGATTCCATTCATAGAGATTGCGAAAAAGAGGGTAATTTATGATGATGAACGGAGATGAGTTTCGTTTTCGCTGCGTTAAATGAAACAAACCACTTCTTACTTCATTCAACAACAGTTGAAATGTCGGAAATAGTTAGATTTGAATTGAATGTTACAGTGTCAATGTTTTTAGTTGAGGATGTAGAAGAATAAATAGTGAAGCCAACTGCAAATATGTCAATTAGAAAGTAAGGTTGCCATCAGGAAGATTATTTATAAAAATAAGAAACAAAGGAACGCCAGCATTCAACTCATAAGAGGCTGTCTAGGACAACCTTCATTTTGCGGTAGAAAGAAATGATTTGATAAAGAAGTTTACCGGAAATACTGTAGGCAGTAAGTTTATATATGAGACCTTTGTATCTGATTTTGTCAAAAGCTTTGGAAATATCGATAGCGATTGCTTGTGTCTCTAACGAATAATCAAGTGCTCTGCTTATTCTGCTAGTGATAACTCTTAAAACGTTAGCTATTGAGCAAGATGAGCGAAAGCAATATTGGAAGTCAGACAAGAGTTTTGACTTTTCAAGATAAATTACAAGATATTTGTTCAGCACAGATTCAAAGATTTTACTTATAATCGGAAGTAGACTGATAGGGCGATCAGTTGGAGTTTTTAAACACAAGACATATAGATTTTTCTAAGAATTTGAGAATCAAGACTCTTTGATGCATTTTTTCAAATAGTTTTGAAAGAATAGAAGCTAGTTCAGGTGTAATGTTTTTTAGTATCACTACCGGGATCTTATCTGGACCAACTGGTTGAGAAAGTTGTAGTTTCGAAATAAACATCATATGGTGTTGTCCTGACGTTTCCAAGGATAGCATCTGTCCAGTTAGCTGGCAATCAACGTTAATACCAAGTAATTTTACAATATTGGAAGATATATTGTACAATCCTACAGTAGTCAATAAGTTTACTCTTCTCAGTCCCTGGAAATATGAGCTGGAACTTTTCCGGATTTATAACCAAGTAGTTGCACTTAAACCATTCCAATATTGTTGACATATCTGCGATTAAAAGATCCTTTTTGATGGGCTTATTTCCGACGGTGGGCATATTTTCGGGGTACAAATTTACGGTAATTAATATTGAGGTTGTGATTTTAAGATAAAAGACCCTATTTTGTTTATTTCATTTTTTAAGATAAACCACTCAACTACAGTCATAATGTAATTGCGGTGAAATCGGGCTATGACATTAAAAAAATATTTTAAATATATGGAGCAAAAAAAGTTGGAGACTATGTCATTTAATCCAGATCCAAAAAAACAAGCAGTTGAAGTCTATTTCTTAAGAAAACAGATCTCTACGGTCAAGCCGCCACACATCTTTAATAATTAAAGAAGAAGATTGTGCTAAACACTTGGGTCTTTTCCTTGATAAGCGCCTTTCTTTTGATCATCATTCGAAATAAAAGATATCCATCTGTAATAAGGGGATTGGACTAATTACTCGCTTACGTAAATACTTGCCAGGTAAAATGCTTCTCTGCATTTACAAAGCCTTCGTAAGACCTCATTTGGACTATGGTGATACTATTTACGATAACCCTTCTAATGACTCCCTTTTGCGAAAACTTGAATCCGTTCAATACAATGCAGCTCTTGCCATAACTGGGTGTTTTCGTGGTACCTCACGCAATAAAATGTACTACGAACTAGGTCTAGAAAGTCTTTCTGATAGAAGGTGGTCAGACGTATGGTGTTTTCCAAAAAATCTTGAATGGTCTTGCGCCTCAGTATTTACAGGAATTTATTCCTCCTTTGAATACTGCTAGCTACAGCACTCGAGAGAAACATGATTACCATCCTCTTGCTGCCCGTACTGAAAGTGTTAAAAACTCTTTTTTCCCTATTGCGTCTCTCAATGGAATAGATTGGACACCCAAATTAGGACTTTACGTACTGTTTCCTCTTTCAAAACTGCACTATTAACATTTGTGCCACCCAAATCTAGCCCCATTTATGGTGTATGACGCTATGGGGGTCATCATGTTGAATAAGCTCAGGGTTGGTTTCAGTCAACTACGAGAACATAAATTTCGTCACAACTTTCTCGACACAGATGATCCGTTTTGTAAATGCCGGACTAATGCCATTAAGTCAACGGAACATCATCTTTTGTGTTGCCCTGTTTCTCTTCCTATCAGAGAATCCTCTTTGATAACCTCCACAAGGAAAACATTTCGCTTATCCCGTTTAAGAAATCACACTTAGTGCGCATTCCTCTGTATGGTGATGCTATTTATAAAGATGATGCAAACCAAGACATTTTATCAAATGTCATTGCAGTTTTAATTGACAATAAACGTTACAGTGTTTCCTTATTCTCGTAAACCAGAAACCCTAGTCACTTTTTTTGTTTTTTAGCTATCTTTTAATGTTTTTATATGGGCGTATCCCTGGCGATATTACCTTCCAGTGCATTGCGGGGATGCGCCCATTATGTACTTGTTCTTTGTCATCGTCTGTAAATGATAAATTATAGAAAAAAACACAAAAAAAACGATGGAGACTGAAGTTATCGGCCATCCGAGAGGGCTTGTACACGGAGGGGGAGGCTTATTTTCGGGGTTTCACAGTATAGTGTTAAGCAAATTAGAATGAAATTTTGTAAGCCTTTAAGCGGATTTCCAAAATTGGTGAGAGTGGGAATTTGCCTTTATTGTTTATGTTTATTTCAGTGATTTCCAACCGTTTCAAGCCGATCCACTTGCTACTGATTGGTTGACTAT
>JAULBZ010008150.1:0-10923 GCA_032360805.1 Neoturris breviconis | reverse complement strand
GGTCGTTTAAAAGAGGAAGGCGTTTATTAAGGGGGATGGGGGGGACGTTTAATCGAGGGGGCGTTTAATAGAAGGGGGCGTTTAATCGTTGCATTACGGTACTTAAAAAAAATTCGCCTAAAAATATTCTTTTGCATCATTTATTTTGGTTTCAAAAGTTTCAATATGTTCCCATGAAAAGTTATGATGGGCAGAACAAAGAAGAACGAAAATTTGCAGTATAGGAACGGTAGGAACGGTTTTTGTATTGTGGAAGGGATTTGGCTGATAACAGAGACGGAAGGATTACAGATCAAGTTCGCCCTTAATAACCGATAGTAGCGTCTAGTTGAGGATCTAGTTGTGTCGGAATCATCGAAGTGTTGTTAGGCACTATACGAAACTTGCATCTAGTGGGAGAACATTTTGGTTATCTAATCTGGTTAATATCACAAGTTTTTGTTGTCAGTGTATCACAAGTTTTAATCTGTAAAATCTTATAGCTTGAAGTTTAGTGCAAAAAAGTTGAACACAAATTTAATCCTAAACTTTGCTGTGAATATAGATATATATCACAAGTTGGAATAATGGCGTAACATAGCAAAACATCGATATCACAAGTTGGAATAATGGCGTAACATAGCGAAACATGTCGTATCACAAGTTGGAATAATGGCGTAACATAGCGAAACTTATCGTTAATCTAAACTTTTCATTGTTTTATAGAGATTACCGCTGAATCAGCGATTTTATAATTGCAATTATTTCACACTTGTACGGGGGAGGGGAGAGTAAACAAAAACAATTAGATTTTGATGAGAGTTTGGCATAAATCTTGGCAACGAAGTTTTCTGCAAATAAAAAAGGCAGAAAATGTTACAGTGTAAAAACCAAATATAACTAAATATAAAATTTACATTTTGGGGATCAATAAAATATTCCCAAACGATGGTTAGCCCCAAAATAAAATAGAATTTACCTAACAATTAAATAAAAAAACAGTAGCTAATTACAGTTACACAGTTACAGCCAATTGTATCCCTTAAGGTTAAAAAACTATCCTTACTTGTTTAACTGACAAGAGGAGCCACAGCCAGCGCCTCCGTAAGCAGTGTATACTTTGTGATTCACCACAGCCAATGAAAAAAACTATGTATAGACAAACTCTATGTATAGACACAATTAACTATAAAACCACCAGGAGCAACCACAGCCAACTGTCTCCGTAAAATGATAAATACCTTCCCCACCGGCTTATAAGTGTTGAAACTGCCAGGACAGGCAACAGCAGGCACCATCTGTAAGCAGTCGTCACAGCTACAAGCAATCACATAAATATTTGAGACAAGTAAAATTTGAGCAAAAATTCAGAATTTTCAATTAAAAGCCTTAAATTTTCGGTAGCAAACCTAAAGACACAAAAAGTTGAATATGGTCCAAGAGCCTGGGTATTAGGCTGCTATGAACAGCAGAATTTGTCGAGTTTGCAAAAAGAGCCAAGATCCTAAGCCCTGAGTCTTAAGTCTACTTGGATAAACCTCTGAGGTAAACCTCAAGGGACGTTTAGTGGTCATTTTCCGTATTTACGTTTTACTTGTGGCTTGTATTGCTTGTCGAAATTCGCAAAATGTCTTTTAATTTATGCGATCGGTTGTAGGCTATATTTTTCAACAATGCTATTAACTAAGTCGATTTTTTTTGCCAAAGTAGTTGTTCCGTATGTGTACCAAGTTTTATGTTAAGCGTTAGTGGTTCGCAAATAATAGCCCGTTGCCATTTTACAGCATTCTACTGACCGAAAATCCAAATTTATTGATAACGTCATAACAGGTACCACTGACGTCACCAAGTCAATTTTTGTGTCAAAGTGTTTGTATTGAATTGTTCTATAAGTCTATAAGTGTACCAAATAAAAGGCCGCGGGCACTTTGTGCCCTCCCCCCGGCATACACAGGCCAAAAAAAGCACGGGTTTGATAGGATTAGAAAAGAAATAATTTTATAAACAAAGCAAAGTTACTAAAACCGAATGGAATCATGAAATCAATATCACACCGAGAGGAGGTCACGTTTTGTATAAATAGCACAATTCTCCTGCTATTGGTTAGTTATTGATGTAATGATAACTTGTGAATGCGTTTTTAATTTAAAAAGCCGTTAGATAATTGCAATTTAATTAGTCTCTAATGATTGGTATATTTGCTGTTTCGTTCCTCATCGGTAATCAATGTTAATTGTTTGTTGATTGTAAAGTTGCACGTGATATAAACAGATTGCGAAAGATATGAAAGATGTCATAACAAGAGTACATAACAAACAATAGAAATGACCAGTAACTTGAGAAAGCTGGACTCTTATTGTTGTATTTTATTATATTGTAATAAAAAAGTTAAAAAGGAATATGATTTTATACAAAGGTATAGTAGTATCGTCTTTCTATTCTTTATCAAGCTCGTCCCCAGCACCTTTTGACTTTTTTTTATTTTTCTCAGACCGAGAAACATAAAAAAAAGTCAAAAGGGGCTGGGGACGAGCTTGATTTTTTATACTACCATTATTATAGGCTACCTTACACAGAACCATTGTATAAGTTTATCTCAGGCTATGTTCACACTTGTCGGATAGAAACTATTTCAGAACGATCTCATTCCGTTTCAAGTGTGAACACCTAATCGAATACCATGCTGGAATGATTCCATTTCACCACAACAAGCGAAACGAAATCATTTCAAATAGATGATAGGAACAGTGTGAACCCAAGGCCTATCCGGGATGTAATTCATTCCGAAATGATTTCTTTCCGATAAGTGTGAACATAGTCTCAGGCTTGTTGAATTTATTACTTGCACTAGAACCTCAATCATTAACCTGGCTGTGACACTATGATCGCCATAGTGTTATGATAACAATATATACGATCCGAGAAAAAAACTCGCAGTAAAAACACAATTTTATCCAAGTACATGTTTCCATGAACACAATTCACATCTTCAGTTTATAAAATCAAGTTACAATAGATTTTTGATAGAGGCGTGTACGCGGTTTGACAAGTGATATGATACTGTACCATCATCATCCACCATCATCTTTTCGTGTATCTATAACTTTACTATCGATTTACTTTTTAAAACAATTTTATTTTATGCAAGAAATAAAAGCAAAGAAAACAGTACAAGATGGATAAGGAAGTAAATAAAAAACATCCCAAGATAGATGCTGAATCTTTAATCGACTACCGAATGATTCCAGCTAAGATATCGTATTTTCTAACGCATGCTTTATTCGGTGCTTACATGCCATATTGCAATGTTTTTCTCACATCAGTTGGTCTAACACCTAGCCAAGCTGGTTTAATATCTGGTTTACGTACCATAGTCTCGTTTTTCTGTGGTCCTATGTGGGGTGCACTTGTTGATCATACTGGACGAAGAAAGTTGATATATGTTTTACTTTGTTTTGGAACGATATCACTTTTATTTCCACTTCCGTGGATAGCAAGATACGTTTCTGGTGGTAGCACAACTTTTGAACACGAAAATAACAGTGTTGGTAAATATAACAACGAATCAAATCGTAATTCAACAATCTTAAAAGATGCTACAACAGAAGATAAATTAAGAAAGAATTTATTCTTTGCCATGTTAGCTTCATTATTTGCTTCAGCAGTATTTGATATGCCTCTCATGGGTTATCAAGATTCGATAGTTATGGATGTTGTTAACAGCAACAAAAGAAAAGCAACATTCGGCGTTCAAAGAGTGTTTGGATCTTTTGGGTTTGGTATTGCAAATTTTCTCGCAGGATTAGCAGCTGATAATTACAATCAATCGTCATTATCGAGTTATACAGCTATATTTTTTGTGTTTCTACCTGCAGGTTTGTTCATGATGCCGTTTGGTATAATATTGCATAAACAAGCAAATCATTGCGAAAGAACTTCTACAGAGAGGAATAATGGAGTCTTAAAGTTGGTATTTAAAACATGTTCAAAATGTTCAACTTTATTGTTTTTGTTGACAGTGTTTGTGATGGGACTTGGTAATGCTATTAATTATGGCTTTACTTTCTTGCTTATGGAAGATTACATGGAAGTATCGAAAAGCATTATGGGTCTCTCAATAGTAGTTTCGTGTGGATCCGAAATACTTGTCTTCCCTGCTGCAAGTAGGATTATAAGATTCTTGGGTGGAACAATACCCTGTATTATCATTGGAGTCTTTGTTTGCTTTATTCGATTCCTTTTGATTTCATTTGTTGAAAACCCATGGTTGGTTTTACCAATTCAAAGTTTAAACTGTTTAAGCTTTGCGTTACCCTGGGCGGCTTCTTTAGAACACACACAAATTTTAAGCCCAAGCAAAATTCATACAACAATGTTTTCAATCTTAACTGGCATACACTTCCCTTTGGGTACATTAATTGGCAACATGGTTGGAGGACCGTTGTATGAAAAACATGGTGGTCGGACATTCTTTCGCGCTTCTTCGCTGGTGTTTGCTTGTTGGGGAGCATTGCTGATTTTTTATTTCTATGTTGTGAAAAACTTTTGTTTTAAAACGAAAAGTGATGGTAAGGATGTATACACAGAAGAATTTCGTGAGAAGGAATTAATATTCAAGAAAGAAGAGCATGACAAAGCATTGATTATGTAGCTAGAACAGTAGTTGATAATTATATGAGGCCTTTGAAAGTTGTTTTTAACAATGTTCCAGTGCGTTGGTGGTAGTGCATAAAAACTAATCCCGGCAATATTTAACAATTTTCCCCGGGCGGGGGCACAATGGGCACAATCCTATTTTCTTGAATGAATGGTTCATATAAATTTTAGGACTTTTCTATATTTTATTCAACATCATTTAACAATTTGTTTTTTTGGTAACTAAGGATCATTTGTTCTTGGCAACCAAATTTAAATACAAAAATACAATTCTTATTTTTGCTAGCATTTTCTTTTTTATCAAAATAATGTTTTGCTCCAGCTAATTTACCATGAAGACGTCATTAATAAGTGATGACGTCATCAAAAGATAATTATACTAAAATGTTAATTTTATCACTACATTATGGTTTCAACTAGACTGGAGCCGGTTCGGAAATATTATCGGGATATCGGGATAACGGAATTTACGGGAATTCTAACACGGCACCCGCTTTCAGCGGTCGCCGTCTCCAGGGAAGAGATGATCCTAGTCCAGGTTTTATCAAAAGTTATATAAAATATCAGCCTCAATCCCAGAGTTTCTTTTCGCTTTACGTCAAAAAGAAGCCCTGGGAACGAGGTTGTACAAAATATGTGCCTTTCACCAAGATTTGAAACACCGGAAGTAGCCTGGGGATGTAGGATCAACATACTTATTATATGATACAGTGAAATCTCCATAAAGCGAACACCATCCGTGCAAAAAATGTTAGTCTTACAGAGAGAATAGTTGAGTAAAGTTATAATAGAATACAAAAAATGTACGATATCTTTGAAAAAAACTTAATGTTGCTGAAAAAGAAATGAAATCAGAGAAAGTCTTGCCTCTTTGATTTTTTTCTTGGGTGTACACACCCGAGAAAAAAATGGGAACGAGTTTGCTATATTCAGTCAGTGTTGATGATTAGTGGGGGCCGCCAATAAACAGAAATGTAATTGATTGTTTCAATGACGATTAATACGTTTTTTTTAAGTGAACCAAACATATTTCTGCAACGAATTGTACTTTCTTCAGTATTTCTTAGGAATGTTCAACTTTTCCGGTTTTATATTTGTAACAAAATAGGGAAATCGCGAAATTTTTACCGCAAAAATTTAGGCTAAAAGAAATTTGCGAAGATACGTCCGGCGAGAATTAATCTGCGAAAATTAATATTAAATATAAAGAAAATTAATATTAAATATGTTATTTCTGTCTGCTTTAATGTTGATTTCCATTAAGGCTGGGTTTTGGTGCAGCGTAATATTCCGTGTGGGCGGGATTTTCCGCCTATGATGTCATTTATGCATGCGTAGTCGGGACAAAATGCTGCTGATTAATGTAGAATTGCTTTACGACTATGCGGAAAAAAAAGTTGAAAACTATTCTACTTTTAAAAAAAGCAAAGTCAGCATTCATTATTGCCATATTGTTCAGATTTTCTCTTCCCGCGTGCAACATGTTTACATGAGAAAAATCATTCCTCGAGTGCGCGCGCAAAAACCTACGCGGTAATTTCTGCCCGCGCGGAAAAATACGCTGTATCAAAACCAGCCTGAATTTTCCGCCCAGTGGAAATCAACCTACCGAATGTATTTTAGCTAAGAGCATTCATTTGGTGACACAAAAGATGTACTTCTTCTTGAGTGTCCGCTTTATAGCTGCCCCGCTATATAGAAAGTTCATCATAATGGTTTATTATTCAGTTACCGGATTTACACTGGTAAATATGCGTAGGCTTTCAATGTTACGTCTTACGGAGATTTCCATTAGGCGATTAGGCGAAAAACTCCACGCGTAAGCCAAAGGAAGATATTCCATTGATAGAAATTGACATCACAGTCGGAGATTTCACGATACAATGATATGAATCGTTTATGCGCGAAATGTTCTGGTTGCTGTGTAGACATTTTCCGCGCGAAAGCCAAGAGAAGACATTCGATATAATATTTTGAAACATTTTGTCATATAAAATTCGATATGTGGAATCCCTACTGTGTATGGCCGGTATGACTAAAGGTCGACCTTGCAGTTAAACATTAAGCAATCTAAATGTTTTTCAACCAATCAGATCATAACAATCTCCACTGTTGGTGTACGTGCGTATAAAATTTGATGAGTGGAGGTCGACCTTAAGAAAAAACAGTGACTATTACGATATCGCCAATAAGAAGGACCGCAATAAAGACGTCAATGTTGGAGTGTCAAAAATAATTCAAAATATATATTTATATTTTTATGTATATTTTTCAAACTTTACAATTTTTTTATCACAGATATTTTAAAGAAAATCTAAAATAAATTATAGGACAAAAGACAGAATTTGTGTTTATGCCCCCCTCCCCCCTAATATGAGTCTTGAGAACAAGTGTAGGTATCATGGAGTCATCTACGGCATATGCAACTATGATTTAAAGGGGGAGGTGATTTTTTAATAATTTGAGTTTCAATTTGTCCCAAACTATTATGAACATGATCGTAGTAGCCCGTCGTTATAAAAATGTCAGAGAACCGTATGTGTCCTTCATATCAAAAATCCATCAAATGAAGGTTTCACTTTTTACCAGTAGGCAAAAGCGTGTTCAAAGTAAGCAGTAAAGACGCTAGAACAACGTTTTCAAAGTTATTCTAGCGTTCTAACAAGCTTTTGCCCACTAGGTAAAAAGTTGAAGATGTTAGAAAACATACTTGACTATGAAAACGAAGCATTCTTAAGAAGATAACCATGGCAAATATTAGTCACTTGAAGATCGTCGCCCTCTGCCAATGACACTGGGCACATGTTTTTGTTCCATTAAATGAACTCCTAAATTGGTTTTATATGTTATCTCTCGATTATTTTGACTGAAAACCTTTGCTTACAAATACAACAATATAGAAAGTTACAATTTCACTTCACTTGCATACAAACTACCAAATTCTAAGTTGACTTCTTAGTTTCCTTATACTTTTTCTTCTTCATAATCTGCTGGATGCATTATCATTCAATCCTTTCCACAACATCAATCGTGACCTAAGAGATCTTAACCTGAATGCTGACCTTGCGCAAGATCGATCCATGTGGAGAAAAAAGATTCAGCCTCAATATGATATTGTCCAACCCCCAAACATGGGGAACCACGGACGTTAAACCGAAGAGTAAGTAAGTATAGAATCAGCATCACCACCGTTTTTCTCATCACTTTTATTTTTTAAACAAAAAATATTAAAAACATAGAAATAAAGAACCATCAAAACGCCCCAACTTGCATAAATTATCGATAATGCGCGAAAAAATACTCGACCACCATATTTCTCGTACAATACACCACCAACCATATTTCCGATTAAGATACTGAGAGGGTAATGGATGACTGTTAATATTGAGAACATTGTAGTATGAATGGCCTTTGGACTTATCACATTCACCTGCTCTATAGCAGCAGCCCATGGCAACGCGAAACTTAAACAGTTTAAACTTAAAATTGGTAAAACTAACCATGGGTTTTCAACGAATGAGAAAGATAGGAAGCGAATAAACCAAACAAAGATTCCAATGATAATACATGGTATCGTTCCACCTAAGAACGTTATAATTCTACTTGCAACAGGAAATACAAATATTTCAGATAAAGCAGAACACGCCATTGCCAGTCCCATAATGCTTTTCGATACTACCATATAATCTTGCATTAGAAAAAACGTGAAACCAAAATTAATAGCATTTGCAAGCCCTATACTAAAGACTGCGATAAAAAATATTACATTTGGTATTCTAGTACATGTATCTAGTACTTGCTTAAAGATTCTGTTATCCGTTTTACTTTTTCTGCATACTTTTTCCTTTGTTTCTTGTCTGTGTAATATTAAACCAAACGGTATCATGAGCAAACCTGCAGGTAGAAACACGAAAAATATAGCTGTATAACTCGAGAATGACGAATGGTTATAATTATCAGCTGCTAATCCTGCAAGAAAATTTGCAGTACCAAAACTAATTGAGGCAAATACTCTTTGGAAACCGAACGTTGCTTCCTGTGTGTTTGAACTTAGTACATTCATAATGATAGAATCTAAATGACCTCTCAGCGGAGTATCAAATACAGCTGAAGCAAAAAAAACAGCTAACATTGCCAAGAATAAATTTTTCTTCGATTTATCTTCAAATGAATTTTGAAATATAGTTGAGTTACTACTAGATTCGTTACTATGGTTACCATTTGAGTTGATTTGAAAGTCACCAGTAACGTGTTTTGCTATCCAAGGAAGTGGAAATAAAAGAGATATCGTTCCAAGACAAAGTAAAACATATATCAACTTCCTTCGTCCAGTATGATCAACAAGTGCACCCCATATAGGACCACAGATAAACGAGACTATGGTACGCAAACCAGATATTAAACCAGCTTGACTAGGTGTTAGACCAACTGATGTGAGAAAAACATTTATATATGGAATAAAACTTCCAAATGCTGCATATGTAAAAAAATATGATAATTTTGCTGGAAGCATCCGATAATCTATGAAAGTCATCGTAAGGATTCTTCACAATTTTCTTCAAATTCACTTTTGTAACATTTTCTGTAATATTCTACAAGAAAAGGTTTTTATTTATTTATGCATCAGTGGGACAACTTGTTCAACGTTCGCAGTAAAGACGCCCGAACAACGTCGTTCAACGCTATTCTAGCGTCTTTACTGAGGACTTTGAACAGGTATTGCTATAAAACTGTTTCTTTAATGATAGCGTGACACGTAGCGTAACATGGTTAAAGGTTGATTTCCACTGCGCGAAAAATTCACTTCGAAAGCCAAAAGAAAACATTCCTATCACACGAATGTGATGTCAATTTCTACCAATGCAATTCTTTCTTTTGACTTTCACAGCATATTTTTCTCCCGGTGGAAAATCAACCATAAATATATTATATTACATCCCAGTGAGAAAAAAGTTGTTCAAAGTCCGCAGTAAAGATGCTAAAACACGTCGATCGACGTTGTTCTAGAGTCTTTACTGCGGACTTTGAACAATTTTTTGCCTGCTGTAATCCAATATATTAGAACTTTATGTGTTAAGATCAAACTAGACGCATCTTTGCGCGAACAATCTCGCTTTCAATGCGTACCAGACTGTGATAAACGCGTTTATACGATCATTTCAGTTTAGCTAGCAAGTTCCACATCACGTTTTAGCTGTGGCGAAAGTCTCTCTAGAAGAGACTAAGTCTAGCGCTATCTTCTTCATGTTATTAAAGAGCCAAGAGGACTTCAAAAGAATACTAAATAAAAAACCTTTGCGGTGGAGATTCTTAGTCTTATTCAAACGGTAATTGATTTGTAACAAAATTGTTAATATGATCATATGATCTTGTTTTATCATACGATCTTGTTTCAATTGTTTTCCTAATAAACATAATAGGCATACCGGAAAACCGGGACCCCTAGGTGGGACCCGGGACCCCTTAGGTGGGACCCCTAAGTGGGACCCCTAAGTGGGACCCCTTAGGTGGGACCCCTAAGTGGAACCCCTTAGGTGGGACCCCTAAGTGGGACCCCTAAGTGGGACCCCTAAGTGGGACTCCTTAAATGGGACCCCTAGTGGGGCCCTTTAGGTGGGACCCCTAAGTGGGACCCCTTAAGTGGGACCCCTAGTCGTATCCCTCAGTGGGCAAAAACTTGTTCAAAGTCCGCAATAAAAACGCTAGAACAACGTTGTTCTAGCGCTCTACTGCGGAGTTTGAACAAGTATTTGCTCACTAAGTTACTTCCCCTTACCTAATTGTTGAAGGGATCTAATAGTAAGGGGAAGTTGATATATATTGTTGAAAATTCACTGATTAGGCGAGGGGTGGTAATAAAGTGAAATGGGGTGTTTTTAGATTAATAGTACGTTACCTATGTGGGGTATGTAATATTAATTAACAGCTGCTTGGCGGCGGAAAGATTTCTGCTTTTAGTGTAAAATATCTGTCTAATGTATTCTCATGTTAAGTTCGGATAGTTTTAATGGCAATCCATCAATATAAAATATAATTATTAGCTATTAATTCTTATTGCTCTCGTTTTCCATGCGAGTGGCATAACCAGGGCACTATATTCCAAGTTATTGCCAGTGAATACGTCGTCGTGCATATTACTACATCTTATCATCATTTTTTGCAGAAGTTTACTAATACAGTCAGAATATTCAAATTCCAGTCTAGCTACAACCCCTCACGTAAATATTTGAGACAAGGTGAATTTTGTGCAAAAATTCAGAATTTCAAATTAGGCAAAAAGACTTAAAT
>JAULBZ010008149.1:0-10924 GCA_032360805.1 Neoturris breviconis | reverse complement strand
ACTTCAAGGGTCCCGGGTCCCGGGTCCCACCTAATAATTAGAGTCCCGGGTCCCGGGTCCCACTTTTCCGGTATGCCGTTTTTCTTTGCATTTCAGAAAGCTTTTGACCAATAAAAGCAGATCCGTTTTACAATTCCCACTTGGTATTCGAATTTTAAACCTCCTGTAGCACAAAATGATATAATAATGTTATGAAAGATTGCCTAGCTTATTAGTCTCGCTCATTGTCTTGCTTTCTTGAGGGATATTGACCAATAAGAACAGAAATGTTTTACATTTTCTGTTGAAGTTTGGTTAGAAATTTTGGAAACATATGCCTTGCCTATTAGTCTTGTTCATGTTAGACTTTTTTAAAGGCTGTCCACCAATTAAAATAGGAGCTTTTTAAATTTGGTATTGCCCATATAATATGGACATTTCAAGATTTTCCGTCTATGCAACCACCATGCTTATTCCACTGAAATTTTGTCTTTTTAACCAAAATTACTTAATTAATGCAATAAAAAGATCTCCCTCGTAGTTTTACAGTTAATGTCCAAAGCAATATCTTTATCTCTTGGCAAATATAGGATTGGATTAACATAACTGCGAACACTGTTTTTAAACTAGTTATATATATATTCTCTTTAATGGTGTGTCATATGTACATTACACGCTTTGTTTATAGGCTTCACCTAAGCATCACCTATAGCCTCAGTCACGAGAATCTTTTCAATAAGAACAAGGCTACTATACTTTTCGGAATATGTGTATTAATCTTATGTATAAGGTCATTCAATAAATTTTCCTAAAATTTGAATTAGCCTAAGAACATGCCGGTGACGTGTATTTTTGGAGACAGTATGATTAAAGAAGTAAAGGGATGGAAGTTGAGCGATAAAATTGACAGAAAAGAACTAGTGATCATGAAACCGTTCTGAGGAGCAACCACAAACTGTATGCGTGATCTTATTAAGCCATCAATATCACAAAAACCGGACCACGTAATTATTCATGCAGGAACAAATGACTTACCAGCAAACAAATCAGAAGAGAAGATTGCAAGTTCTGTAATCGATCTCGCTCAAATGGTAACAAATTCAACAAATTCAACAGTCGCTATTTCTGTCCTTGTTTTCAGAGATGACAAATATTGCCAGAAAGCAAAGAACGTAAACAAAACGCTTCAAAGGATGTGTCAGCTGAGAAATATAGGCTTTCTTTACCATAAAAATATAAACAAAGCGCATTTGAATAGGAGCAAACTTCACTTAAATAAATCTGGGACAAAGCTCTTAACAAAAAATATTGCACTCGTCTTTTATCGGTAAAAAACGATCTCACACACTCAACAGAAGCTTTCTTGGAAATATCAAAAATTCTTATTGCACAGCTAAATATCAATTCCCTTAGAAACAAATTTCTTTCACTAACAGAGAAATGCTTTAATGATTGCTGAAACTAAATTGCATTCGTCTTTTACTACAGCACAGTTTGTAATTGATGGATATCACACATATCTTTCGCGGGACAGAAATGGAAATGGTGGTGGTCTAATATGCTTCACGAGAATATAATATGCAACAGTCTAGAAGTGGAATAAATATCAAATGATATTGAAATAATGGTTATCGAATTGAACCTTCGAAACCACAAATGGCTCTTAGTAAGCACTTATAGACCACCGAATCAATGCCTAAATACTTCGTCAGTTATATCACGCAAACAGTGTCAAAGATGAATTATGAAAATGTTATGATTGTGGGTGACATTATTCTTGAACCAAATAATAATCAACTGGAACCTCTAAGAACTGACCTTGATCTTCCTGACTTGATCAAGCAACCAACGTGCTTCAAATCAATTGATATATAAAAATATCAAAAATATCAAAGAAAATAAACTGTTTTGGAAAACAGTAAAACCTGTGTTTAACCCTATTCAGGCCAGGAATTTTTGGGCTCTGAATAGCCCTACCCCCCACTCCCTCCATAACTTTTGATGGAGCCATGTTATAGAGTTGAAACTTTTCAGAAAGTTAGGTGAACCCTTAATTAACGTTTTATCGAAATAATCTTGATGTCATAACGATGATGTCATAACTGGAAAAACAGGTGCTGCAGAAAAGAATGGTTGCTAAGGGAAAATTATCCCTAGTTACCAAAACACTTTTTTTTTCAAAATGATTGTAGATAAATTGTAGGAAAAGTCCCAAAATTTGTAGTCATAACTTTTTAAGTTCCGATTTTCCAGTTAACCCCGATTCTATTATCCGTAAAAGGTTTATCGAAATTGAGTGAAGTTTGTAAGTTTAGCGCTCATAAACTAACCGGACCCTGAACAAACCGGACCCAATAAAAACCGGCTTTATAAAAACCGGACCCTAATTACGTTAATATTATCATGACCAGACCAGAAAATTATTTAAATTAATGAAATTTAAATTGTCAGATAGCGTAAATGTTGCAAAATTGACCCCCATTCTATGCAATTAACTATTCACTCTAATACCTAAAACATATGGTGACATTAGAGAGGGATAGATTTTTATCGATTATTTTCTATTGTTATAATACATAATACCTGAAAATTAATCTGTTTACCCTACCCTTCTTCTACAATATATTTGTTAATCCTCCCAAGCACCCTTCTATAATAGAGGACTTTATGGACTCAAAGATATTTAAATCCTTGATGGCACCGACTATTAATATAGAACTTTGTTGTTGCTTCCTCCTGCATCAAGTTTTGTTGTTTTAGTCTGCATCAAGGGTCATTTTAAATCTATTATTTTTAAATACATATACATGCCTGGAAAGCTTTTGAGGTTTCTTGAAATATGGAGTAGGTTAGAAATACAGATCTGTCTACTTTAGGATCACCCAGCTTCGTTTATAAGACTGCTAAAAAGGCAGTTAAAAATGCATAAAAGCAGATTTAAGGGTTAGTGGAACTTAACGTGCTGCTTTATTTAAAGATATCCAATAGGCAGTTACTATATACTCATTATTATGTAAAGTAAAGTCGGGTACCATGCTTTTATAACTCATGTGATAGAGCGATGACAGGTTAGTTCATGAGTGCTACACTTACAAACTTCACTCAATTTCGACAAACCTTTTACAGATAATAAGAATCGGGGATAACTGGAAAGTTGGAACGTAAAAAGTTGTACGGGAATTGCAAATGAAAAACTATGTATATATACTTTATATTACATGTGTATGATCTTGATTTGATTCTGTCCGGTCTAATTTATATAAGGTCCGGTTATCTAGGGGTCCGATTTTTCTATGGTCTGGTTTAATCAGGGTCCGAGTCTGGGTCCGGCTCTTGTAATCAGATGATGCCTAAGTTTTCTTCTTCATAACATATATGATGAAGCGGAAAAACTGCAATCTTTACTCAGGGAAAACCATAATGTTCTTGGAAGACCCATAGAATAAAATCTAGAAATCCTTAACTTCGTAACTCTTTTAATTTGAATAGTTGAGGCGTTCGAACTTAAAGTAGTATGTCCCTTTGTTTATTACAGACGTTAAGGTTTTTTGTTTCTTAAGGTCTTGTTACACTTTAAAGTAATTTTTTAAATGTCTGAGTACATTTCCATAATTGTCTTAATTTTGATGCTTCCTCTAGATTTTTCCTATAACATTCAAAATTCGTTTGGCTACTTTGGTTACTCTATGATAATTTCAATAGCGGCATAAAATTACAGTTAACAATCCAACAAGAACTATTTTTATTTGAATTTTTCAAAAATACATATGGAGGTGTGATAAGGCCCTTAACCCTATTCAGGCCGGGCGTTTGGGGGCTCTGAATAGCCGGAGGGGGGGGGACACAGTGCCCTACCCCCTCCATAACTTTTGATGTAGCCATATTGTAGTGTCGAAACTTTCCAGAAAGTTAGGTGAACCCTTAATTAATATTTTAGCAAAATAATAAATCTTTTTTTTTGCATTTTCTTTTTTACCACCTGTCAAAAACATGGCTGCTAGGGGAAAATTATCCCTAGTTACCAAAAAAGATTTTTTTTCAAAATGATCCTAGATAAATTGCAGGAAAACTCCCAAAATTTCGTGCCCCCGGCCTGAATAGGGTTAAACATGTCTAGCTACCAAACATATCCAAGAAATCGGGTTCTTAATGAATTTACATAAATGCTTGTGTTTGATCAAACCAGAAGAAATGTTGATGAACTCATGAACTCGCACTGTTGAAATCCTAATTCACATGATCTTACCCTTTTTTGCATTATCGCGGACATAACAATCCCAAGATTTAAAATTCAACTCGTAGAATTGATACACCAACTCGTGATTTCAAACTTGCAACTCGCACTTTAAAATACAACTCGTAACTTAAAAGCAACTCCTGGAATTGATGTACTAACTCATGTTTTTCAACTCGTATCTCGTGAGTTTCATGTAGCAACTCGTAATTTCCAACTCGTGAATTCCAACTCGGTACTCGCAACTTGTAACTCGTGGATTATCTAATTTTTAGGGCTCTGAGCTTTAGATGGGAACATGCTATAATGTTGACACTTACCAGAAAGTTAGTCTAAAACATAAACAACCCTTTAACAAAATTATTTTATTGATGACGTCATTACTTATGATGACGTCATTAGAGCAAAACAGGTGCTGCAAAAAAATAATTTAGGTAAAATTTTTTTTTGAAAATATATACCAAAATGATTTTCAAGCAAAAATAAGAAAAATTACCACTTGCCAAAAATTTGGTCGCTAAGGGAAAATTATCCCTTGTTACTATTTTTCTTTGAAAATGATCTTAGATAAATTATAGGAAAAGTCCCAATATTTCAAGCCGTAATAACCATTCGTACAGAAGTACGAATAAAAGTATGGTAGGGGGCACTTGATAAAAATAGTGCGTTGAATGTTCTTCATACGTTACTGCATTTTTCTAACTCTTTACTTACCTTGATTGAACGTAGATTAATATTTCAGTGTTTTCTGAGAAAAGTCTTTTATGCTTCTTTAATCATTTGAAATGTAAATCGTTTTATATAATTATGTTCGAGAGATATGTTTTTCAAGAAAGTATTTGCAAAAAGAATCCCTTGCGGCAATTTTCAGATTGACCCTCGCTATCTGATATACCATTATACTCAGCTTAATAATTCCATCTCGCTCGTTACAGTAAAATGAAATCAATCAGTCTTAGTTTCGAATAAAATCCAACTCGTGGAAATGATATATCAACTCGTGATTTCCAACTCGCACTTTGAAATTCAACTCATGGTGTGTCAACTCGTGCATTTAAATCCAACTCGTGGAATTGATGTACCAACTCGTGATTTAAAACTTGCAACTCGCACTTTAAAACGCAACTCGTAACTTAAAAGCAACTCGTGGAATTTATGTACTAACTCGTGAGTTTTATCTCGTAACTCGCATTTTAAAATGTTAAATTCAACTCGTAACTGGTGATTTTTATGTATCAAATTGCGATTTCCAACTTGTAACTCGCAACTCGTAACTTGCAACTCGTGGATTACTAATACCCCTTTATATCCGGCAAATTAATTGCTTAATCTTAATCTTTCATAAGCTAGTGAAATTTGTTTTAAGATGTTTTTAAAGCTGGTAAATATAGTTGTGACATGGTGGTGTAATACAGATGTTGTAGACTCATTGAAACTTGCATTCCAATTAACTATTCCTGGATGTCTTGCGTATATATGTCCTATAAATTATAATTTCATGCCCTAATTATTTATTTTTTGGTACCAAAATAACACAAAAATAGACATGTTAACATTTGGACGCGTCACTTTTTGCTTCGTCTTAAATAAGTTTTTTTTGTGACGGAGATGTGCATGTGCGAAACAGTTTGTAAAACATCGAACCAGTTGGTCTGACGTAATGAAAATCGTAACGAAAAATTAATGTGCGGTTATAGACCGATTGGCTAAGCGGAGGGCTGTTAATAAACCTTTAAGATAGTAGAGATATGAGTTGAAAGACTTGAAACAGTAGAGAAATATGAGTTGAAAGACTTGAAACAGTAGAGATATGAGTTGACAGACTTGAAAAAGTAGAGATATATGAGTTGACAGACTTGAAACAGTAGAGATATGAGTTGACAGACTTGAAACAGTAGAGATATATGAGTTGAAAGACTTGAAACAGTAGAGATATATGAGTTGACAGACTTGAAACAGTAGAGATATGAGTTGACAGACTTGAAACAGTAGAGATATGAGTTGAAAGACTTGAAACAGTAGAGATATATGAGTTGAAAGACTTGAAATAGTAGAGATATGAGTTGAAAGACTTGAAACAGTAGAGATATGAGTTGAAAGACTTGAAACAGTAGAGATATGAGTTGAAAGACTTGAGACAGTAGAGATATGAGTTGAAAGACTTGAGACAGTAGAGATATGAGTTGAAAGACTTGAAACAGTAGAGATATGAGTTGAAAGACTTGAAACAGTAGATATATGAGTTGAAAGACTTGAAATCTCAGTTTTGAAACTTACTATGGTAATAAGGTTTTTTTTATTTTTGAGCAACGTTTATTTTGATGACATCATCTTTTTCTTCCTGAAATCATCAAAAACATCTTGTCGTGTTATTTCCCTTGAAAAGTATTTCTTCAAAAAACCGAAAACTTCTGTCTATAGTTTCTGAAATACTATGATACTAGTTTTGAGTTCTCCCGACGCCGTAAATAGCAGGGGTCATTTCTTTTTTTACTGCGAGTGACGTACTAGTTACACGGAATACTAATGCATCCGGAGTTACACGGATCTATATTCAACAGTCGTACACCCTGTATTAACCCTATTCAGACCGGGGGCACAAAGTTATATAACGTTTGAATGAATGGCTTATATGACTAGAACTTTTAGGACTTTTCCTACAATTTATCTAGTATCATTAAAAAAAAATAAAAATGGTAACTAAGGATAATTTTTTCCTAGCAACCATATTTTTAAAAAAAAGTTGAAAAAATTAAAAAAAATTAAATCCTTCTTATTTTTGCTTAAAAATCATTTTGGTATGCAAAAAAAACAAATTTCCCCTAATTTTTATTTCTGCACCACCTGCTTTTTATTTATGAAGTCATCGTGAGTAATGACGTCATCAAAAAAGTTATTTAGCCAAAATGTTAATTAAGTGTTGATCTAACTTTCTGGAAAGTTTCAACACTACCGAATGGTTTCATCAAACGGTTATTCAGAGCCCCAAAAAGCCCGGCCTGAATAGAGTTAAGGCGGATTTCCACTAGGCGAACTCGTTTTACGCGAATACTAAATGAAGCCATTACATTGGTTAAAGGTGACGTCGCCTAACAGGTGATATCACTTTCAAGAACGAATTCGCCTAGTGGAGATCCGCCTTTAGGTCATCTTATACGGACAATTAATTATTCAATTCTAAGAAATTGCATGTGATGGAAAATGACAGTTCATCTTAAAATCCGTAATTGTGAGATTAGTAAATGACATATTTTTGTTGAAAAGCATATTTGTGGAAAGATGGCAAACAAATAGAATGACAGCATGACAGAACCTAATAGAAATAGATGATTAACTATACATTAGGTATTGAATACTATTTTCTAAGGTCGCTTATAGCAAGATTTATTTATTTCGAAAGTAGGAAATATAATTCGCAGAATCTCTTGCCGCGCTTGAACTTTGAATATATTTTTTAAGTTTGGTGATGCTTCAATAATGGTAACTGTGCAATATCAACATTCTGTATTGAAACATACAACAACAGTAGTCATTCAGCCAAACCAACAATGACCGAGGAGAGGATATGCTACACCGAAAGTATATGAAAGTTAGCAAAGGTATGGGAATACAATTTTTTCTACTGAAATTGTCGACAAGCATTCAAAAAAGCTTTTCTTTTTGTAAGCAACACGTTATATGCAACGCAATAGGCTGTTGGGAGTCAAACGTGAAGCAAAACCAAAGTTTACAGAAAATAGAGTCGTCTGTGTATAAATTAGTCAGGACAAAGCCAAACTGTATGGGTCCATCATTACGTTATTTTATATTTGTTATGAGTCCGCAGCTTTTCTTCCTGAAGATTAGTAAGGCTATTGCTAAAAGTTTACATACTCCACTAAGGATATTATCTTAATTGACGGCGAAACACACAAAACTCTTTTAATTTTTCAGTTCTTATTCCACAGACTTTGGAAGAGCCAAAGTTTATATGAATAGAAGAACAATACCATAAAAATGAAAAGGATTTTTTTACTAACAAATCGAACGCGTAAATAAAACGAGATCAACACAAAGACTATATTGCAACGAAAGTAATAACTACACCATACCTTTAAGCAGCAACAAAATCTTGACTACAAGGTGCTAGAGCGTAGGTAAAGCAATCACGTGACTATGTGAGTTTTTTTGCCGTAAACTTGACCCAGTTGACATTACCTCAAAAATAAGGTTCGGTTAACATGGGCTGCAAGCCTATGAAATTCGTATTACCAGAAACATTTCAGGAAACGTTACAATTTAAATCTTCTCCACTTCGAGAGATTTTCTGCCGAAAAGTGGGATCCACCCCCCTCCCTCCCCTACTCCCACATTTAAATAGAATTTGTGATTATCTATATTGCTTCTTACTATGATATTACAATATTATGCATTAAAAGCAACATTTCTAATATGACCTAAACAGGTTGAATTATTTTTTGCGAAACGTCACAAAACGCCATTTACACTTTTTCTACTAGCGAGCTAAAGAACTACTGTTTGCCGATACGCTATTCAACTAAGTGCCGTCAATTGCAGTAAGCTGTGAACCATTTTCCAAGAAGGCATGGCTGAATTACATTATTTCTTGGCAGGTCAATCCTCCAACTGCCAATTTCTGTTAGCTGGGACGTCATCTTCTAACTACGCATAGCTGCTTTCTACTGTGTGCCGATCGTGACGAATCGATACGTCATTCATCATTTTACCGTCACTTGCAATTAGCTGTGACGTCATCACGTAAGACAAGATGATTCATACTGCTTGTTGTCACACCATTTTTCTGACTGCCGTCAATTGCTGTAAAGTCATCTTCCAAGTAAGCATAGCTAATTTATATGGATTGCCGACACACCATACTTCCGAATACAGTCAAATAGCTGTTAGCTGGGAAATCAACTTACAAGTAAGACCAACTGATCTATATTGTTTGCCAATGCGTTATTCATCCTACTGCCGTCAGCTGCTGTTAGCTGTGACTCATTTTTCAAGTTACCATTGCGGATTTATATTGTTTGGTGACACGTCAATCTTCCTAGACGCATCAATTACTGTTAGCTGCGACTTCTTCTTTCATGTATGACAATCCGACACATACTGTTTGCTCACACATCTTTCTTTCGACCTAATCAACAACTCATCTTCTATGTAAACCTACCTTATGAAGTGAGATTCCAATTGTTTCCTGACACAACAATCATCCGATTTTTGTCAATAGTTGTTAGAGTCATGTCTGCTGTTTGCCGATACTGCATTCATCTTATTGCCATCAATTGCTGTTAGCAAACACGCTGAAATATCTATTCGGCACATGAGAGCTATATAATGTTAATTACCCCAACAAATTTCTGATGTATTCTTAGCACTTTACAATTTCCACATAACAAATAAAGATTTAGATAAAGAGTTTTACATTTCTTTCCAAATTCCAAATAGGTGTTGAACATTAAGAGCGACATTGAGAATGATCGATGATGACGTTTCATAGCTGCCTGAGTTCATGAAAATGTACCAAAGTTTTTTTAGGAAATACGTTTATAACAAAATATTTCCACACGTTGCCGAAAGAAATTAATAATTTATACAAAGAATAAACACTTACCTCAATTCCAGATTTTCTTCGAACTTTTTGTCGGTTCATACCATTTGTAACTGGTGCAACGCATATTTTACTAACAATACCATATACGATACAATTATTATCCATCGCTCTGATGCTGTAGCAAACTGATATACATGTTAAATACGATATGATAAAATATAGCCCAAATATCATTAAAACAAAAAAAAAGATCATATGTATTCGTAAAACTATTCGTTTGTTAAACCATCACTTCACAGTACAAAACCTTTAATTGGCGATAACTATTTTCCATTTTAAACCAATTGGTTTCCATTCCTATTTGATTAAACTATAAGTTTATCAACTGTTTGCTGATACGTTTTTGGGTGGCTACTGCTGATTGATGTTAGCTGTAAAGGCATCTTCCAAGTAATACTGCTTAGTTACACTGTTTCCTGACATTTCAATATTCCGCCTGCCATCAACTGTTACCTTCTAAGTAAAGATAGCAGTTTTGCTGTTAGCTGTGAAAGCATCTTCAATGTAGAACTAACTTATTTCTAATGTATTCATATTAGTTGTGAATTCATCTTTAACGTAAAACTTGTCGAGTTTTGTTTTTGCTGCTGCAACGTCACTCTTACATCTGTCAGTACAGCTGATTCCTACTGTTTGCCGATATGTTATCCTTCCGTATTACTGTCAATGTTGTTAGCTGTCAAGTATTCTTCCTCATAAGGTTAGCTAATTTATATTGTATTGCTGTGAGCTACTAATTCATCTTCCAAGTAAGTTATGCTCTTTGCTAGCACTGTAATCGTCCAATGGTCGCCAACTGTTTTGTTATCAGATTTCACGTAAGCGTTGTGATTTATGTTTCTCGATAACTCATTCCTCCGGTTGCCTTCAATTACTGTTAACTGCGAAGTGATCTTCCTAGCATATCTGATATCTGCTGTTTGGTCACAATTCTCATCTACTAACCGTTTATTATTGTTAGCTGAGAAGTCATCTTTCAAGTAAGCATAGCTGATTGGTTCTGATTACTCACAGGTGTTCTTGAGGTTTTCAACAAGAAACAAAACATAAATTTATCAGAAAACAGTCTGATATAGATTTTGTCTTTCAAA
>JAULBZ010008148.1:0-10926 GCA_032360805.1 Neoturris breviconis | reverse complement strand
CAGCTGATGTTTTTAGGCATACTCGCTTCGCTCGCTTTCCTTCCGGCCGGAACGAAAAACTACAGTGGCATGTCTGATTATATCATGTGCTATATACATGTTGCCTATGCATATAATCTATGTGTGTTATTAGCCTGTACAAGTACCCTATACTTATAGCTATAGCCAATACATAATCCCCTGTTTTTGAATTAATTCTTATTACTTTGTTTAAAATATAATACTTCTAGAAGTTCAGTAAGTTCTTTGCAGGATCTCAATACAGAACAAAATTGCAGAAATTTGAATAATGGCTGTTATGATAAACTGAGGAGTAATATGCCAAACAGGTTAACTTGATATCGTATCCAACTGAAAGCAGTTCTTATGGAAGAATTTCAGATTTAAAGCTACGAAAATCATTAGTTTTTCATTCATAGTTTGTAATCATTTGTTTGAAAAATGTTCTATCAAAATCTATTAATGCTAAAGCAGGAACAATACACTAATTAATTATTTATAAAGCATGTAATTAATGAATACAAGTTTTATGCGTAATAATAACTTTGAATTATACAGTAATAGTATGTAAATTGTAAATTATTTATATTTTACGTATTTTACAGTAGACTGACTCGATTCAAACTTGCTTCATATATCTATGACCTTCACATTGCATTTTTTTTATGAAAATATTATTATATTATGCAACAGTAAATTCTAAGGTAAGAAATCTGTTTTTCTTGATAAGTTATTTATCAAAAAGTAATAAAGTTAAAAATGATAGTCGAAATAAGAAAAAATGATCACTGTGAAATTTTAAGCATAGCTTCAGGCTTTGTAGCTTCTCCACATTGCAACCAGGTATATGTATGTCATGTTATTATCATTTTGGAAAACTTGTAATGTGTTTCTGCCTTGATATGCTAGAATTTTAACATTGCTTTAAATAGGATCAGAAAATCACTGCGGAGGAGTGATATTTAAGCATAGTTTCACATGTTTTAAACCAATCAGATCTCACTGTTTCAGTTCAGTGGTTGAAATACTCTACTAGTTTTCAGTAAAGCAAAATACAAATCTTTAATTCTCATAGTATTGTATTATTGTATGTTTAAAATTATATTTTTTACATTGTATACTGGACATAAACTTTATCAAAGTCCACAGTAAAGGCACTAGAACAACATTTTGTTCTAGCGTCTTTACTGCATACTATGAACAGGTTTATGCTGGATTTTGTAAAAATATATGATATCAAAATATAAGATACGCTATTAAAATTACATTTTTGTAGCAAATTAATTACTGAAAAACAATCGTGTTGACAGTTAAACCAACATGGGTAGAAACCAATATATTTTTGTTTTCTATGAAGAGGTAAGCCACTGATGATACAGTATTCAGTAGAAACGAACAACAATCCAGTCTGTAGTCTTGTAGTCTAAAGTTATGCTCAAAAATCACTCATCCGTAGTGATTATAATGCTTGTATTTCAACGACTGTTAAGGATTAGTGCAAATCTCTGAAAGAAAACAAAAACTCTAGAAAATTCTGTTTAGATTATGTTGCTGTTATTGCATGTTTCTTTTATTTAATTGGAAAAGAAAAGAAAATAATTTTCTGTGATGGCTAATGCAAAAGCAGGATCTAGTCCAGAAAAGCAACCACCTGAAGATGTTATCAAACCTCACACATATGAAGAAATGTATCCAACAAATCACTTGTTTATCCTTAGCCCTGGTAATATATTCCGAAGAATGTGTGTTTACATTAGCACATCTAAAGTATCCTTTCAGTTTGTTTACATTACATCTAAGCTCATGGGAGATTGCCACAGCTGGTTGAATACAAATGTGTCATGTTAGTCTAGACAAGAAAATAAAATTTTAACTTTCTGTTCTACAAAATGAATTTCCATAAATGTTCCAATGGTCTGTCTGTCTTCATAACTGTCAGTACTCAAAATATGAACAAATAAATAGTCACTGTGTAGGAGGAGTTACCTTTTAACATAGTTTCTGGATATTTTAGCGTGAAGTTCTTCTCAACAATCTCTTCTGCACAGTGATTATTTTATGGCATTGTGTATCCTTTGTAACCCATATTGTAGTTGTTAACCTTAACTGTAGATAGGCATTCGATTCATTCATTATGCTTGCTATTGTTTTTAATTGTATAATGATGGCTATTGATTCTCCATTACCTCAAAATGATAAGTCAGAGATGAATGTAACAATTGTAAGTATATTATTAATTGCATCTGTAATTCTTGGTATGTTGTTAAATGGTTTAACTGAATTTTAAATCTTTTAAATCTTGGAAAAACCTTGATCTGTGCCCTTTTTTGTCAACATGTGGTAACTACGAAAACATTTAAACTGAAATAGTTTCGAATGTAGAGAAATGTTTTTTAGTACACTTTTAAGCTTGCTGTAATCAAAAAGCACTTCTGCACAGGTGATATCAGACAGTTATTTTGAGGCTTGTATATAAATCTTATTTCTCTTGGTCAAATAATTCGTCATGGTAAAATATATTTGAAATAGAAGACAGGTGTATTATATTTATTACTATATGTATAGAGAGAGAACAATGTGTATATTTAATAGGCTACACGGCCAGGATCTATGCAAAAATCCCTCCGCCATAGGGATTATTTCAAGTATTCTAATTAGGTTTCTAATTGGTATCATTGGAAAATATTTTCGGTTTCCATGACATAATTTGCTGGTTAAGTTTCTTAATTGCAATGTAATAGGCATCTAAGAATTAGTCATTTTTTATCTATAACATTTGCATCTAAAAACATGATTAATAAATTTTTTGAGGTGGTTGGTTGGTTGACGGCTCACTTTCTTTGTATTTCTTAACTCATATGATCGCTTGTCTTGATTATAAATAGAATAATCATGATATATCTGATATATCTGATCTGGTATTATCCTGGATTTTGTGTGTTATCACACGCAAATTTGTAATTTTGAAGTTACTTAAATTGTACAGGATAATTATTATTTTTTGTAACATCAGTTGTATTCAATTAAATTTATGTAAAACTATTTTGTTCCGTAATCTTTGTATTTAGTCAGACATTTTTACTGTTTTTATCGAAAACATCTCTTTAGTCTGCGTGCATTCATTGCCCAAAAGATGTCTAAAAATTAATGTAGTTAATTTGCTGCAGATGCATAGAAAAAACTATATGGAATTAAAGATTATTAAAATTATCTTTTGATTGGACTTGAAATCATCAACAAAATTTAGAAATATCAGCAACCTAGGGCTAACACAATGTTATCATATTTCATCTGAAAGCACTTCCTAGTGGGCAAAAACTACCCATTCAAAGTCTTTGAACAAGTTTTTACACCCTGGGTTTCATTAAAAACTGATAAATGACTTGTCAACCTCTTAAGATTTTTACATGAATTAAGAAATGTTTTCAAATTCTTCAATTGCTGGGAAGGATTGCTGAATCAATGATCTTGCATTTAAATGCAAGCTCGTTGACTTAACACTTTTCATCGTAGATCAACTTGTTGTAACATCTATGGATCCCTTTAATTTAAAAATCGTTTTAGAAAGTATAATTAATTAACATTTCAGGAAAAGATGGAAATTTATTTGCTTGGTATTTTTATTGGTGAAGCATTTTTCAAAATAATATCTCAAGGATTTATTTTACACCCTGATTCTTATATGCGAAGTGGATGGAATCTCCTAGATTTTACTGTTGTTGTTACTGGGCAAGTATTTCCAACATTCGAATAAAAAGAAATAAACATTGCGATTTTTGAGCATTGCTTAAGGCTTTTCAGTCTGAGGAATCTATGCTCAAAAATCACTCCACGGTGTTTGCTGTTATTTCAAGCGCTGATTTTATGTTGTCTATGATATCAAACTTTATTATTGTAACTATCTAAATTTCAAGTCAAAATTATATGATCTGCTTATGCAGCTTCTGTTTATAGTGCAACTTTGCCATATACACTTAAACTAACAAAAGAAATAAGAACGATCCTAAAATCCAAATATCCATAATATTCTTGTTTATTTCAAATTTCTTTTCGGATTTTGGATAGCATTTCGAATTGATATTTTTTTTAACCCTATTTGGGCTGGTAGTGGGAGGGATTCTGTTTAGGGAAGCAATTAAAAAATAGGTATTTTCTGTATTTACCCCAGGGGTGTAAAATAAGTGCTGGACACTGTGTTGGAGAGATCTTTCAGAATATCTCTCCTCTACAGCGATAACTGGCAGTTATGTTAATCCCTGTTTATCATCCTAAAACTCTTCAAATTTTCAAATCTTCACACTCAGTATAATGATACTTTATAGTTATAGCATGTGTTATTCTATTGGTCATTTCTCAAAACTACCTTTTAAATTGCTTAATAAATTCTTATAAAATTAACAAAAATACAAATGGTAAAGATATGAGATTAACAAATAATATTATTTTCACACTCAGTATAATGATATAGTTTCATAGTTATAGCATGTGTTATTAGTCATTTCTCAAAACTACCTTTCAAATTGCCTAATAATAAGGGTTTATAAAATTAACAAAAATACAAATGGTTATAATTCGTTCAAAATTGATGCTATTGACTTCAATCTTTCAAAAGTTACTTTAATATAATATTTGTATTGACACTGAAAACTGAAATTATCATGAAATACTCTACAGTATCACATAAAGGGAAGGGGGAGGGTGGAAATTCTTCCAAATATATTAAGCGGGCGGAAGGAGGTTGTCAATATTTTGGTATTTATTATGTACTTATTATGAAAAAACCCGGAACCTATAATAGTATTAATACTTTTCAGAATCTCGAAATTAAAAGAAAATAAAAGTAAACAAAAGTTAAACAAAAGAAGGAACCATTGTTTTTAAAGGAAATTTTACACCAAGGAGAGTTTTTGATGGCGTCAGGAAAAAATAAAGATTAATTTTATGCCAAAATGTTATTTACATTGTATTACTATAATATTGTTGTTCAATGTTTCATGTATCTAAGTAAATCCATAATGTTCCTCGGGCAAGATTAACCCTTCTAAAGTCTAGCCCAAATATGGTTAAGGTACTGCAAACTCTGTATATTGTATTAAATTCACACCCTGGTACAATATTACTAATTCTTGAACTCTTTTAGAATTATTGGTATGCCAGAATTAAATATAGCTGGGGACAATGTAGGGCCAATGAAAGTCATCAAAGCAGCAAGAGTGCTTAGACCATTAAAACTTGTGTCTGGAATTCCAAGTATGTTTATTTTTATTCAATTTTTTTTTATCCCAGTAAATTACCTTTTTTCTCCTAATAATATTGCATTTTTCATGTGAAAATACGGTTTATTATTCTTTTGTCTTATTCTAGGTTTACAAGTTGTTATGAGTGCCATTTTAAAATCAATGGCATCACTGTTACAAATCTGTTTATTGATTGGTTTTGTTATTGTTATGTATGGCATAGTTGGCTTATCTTTTCTTATTGGAAAATTCCATTTCACATGTTTTTATAAAAATACAACCGGTAAGTTTCTGTTTTGTTTTCTGTAATTTCACGTGCACTTCTCTTCGTGTGCTTAAGAGTGAGAATTAACTTGTTGTTAACGTATCTCTTAGCTAACTGTTAACACATCTGCAGGGAAAAACCTAGCAGATATAAAACCGTATCACTCTATAAACATCAATTTATTCTCGCTGGCATTTCACATTGATTATTTTAAACTTCTCATAAAGGTTGTTTCACAGCTTGTCAACATCATTCTATTTTGTCCTACTTAGTGTTTCTCCTTCCTTTTTACCTTTTACCTTAAAGTACCAAATGGTGCTGCAAACTAAAATCATATTTTATGCCTGTTTTAGTATGCGTTTATGCATGCTGTTATTTCAATGCCATTAATTAAAAGCCTAGTGTCCATCACTAAAATAAATTTTGTTGTAACAAAGATGAATTCTTGTGCAATAATAAATAGCTAGAAATATTGATGCATGTAACACAATTAACTCACAGCATAAATATTTAGACGTCTCTAATAACACCTATCAAATTTTGAAGAAGTTTTTTTTAAATTTTGTTTAAATTTTGTTTGGTCATTTTGTTTGATGTCATATAACATGGGGACAATGTTTGCACCAAAGATGTAGCAGGAAGGCTGGAGATCTCATCTGGAACTTTATTAACAATGAGTTTATGCTCAGAATGATAGAACAGCAAGTACTAATTATGTCAAACAAAGCTGATATGATTATGGTGATATGGCATCATAATTGACCAAAAAAAAATTAGGTTATTTTTTTTTCAAATTTTCTTAATGGCATGAGTTAGTTGTGTTACTTGTAGCAATATTTCCAACTATTTTTTCATCAATTTAACAAATTGAACCTTCGTTAATGGACACCATCAAGTGATTAAAACACCACAAAATCAACCATTTATGACTTTAAAATATCTGGCATAAAATATGAATATCTTTCCAAAAGAGTTACTACTTATTGAATGCTCAAAATTGAAGGATGTTCAAAAAATACTCCTCCACAGGTGATGTCGGACAGTCACTTTGATGCTTACATGTGTATCATATATATCAGAGGCTGTCTTCAACAGCTGTGATAAAAATAATAACATACTATATTTGCTATGCAATAGAGATTAGTTTATTTGTTACCCTTCAACGTCTTATTTCTATTTTTAATAATAGTTTTTAATTTATAGTTATATATCAAGAAAATTATTTATGTGGTTCACGAAAGTGTCCGGAAGGCCTCAATTTGGAATGTAAAGAATATTGGGGCGGCCCAAATGATGGAATTACAAATTTTGATAATATATTAAATGCATGTTTAACAGTATTTGTGTGCATTACATGTGAGGGATGGACTGATACAATGTATTGGGTAAGATAAAAAGGCAATATTGTAGAAAGATGTATTTCCGCCTTAACATACAAAAGTAGGGGTAAACAGTCCATGGTAAAATTGTTCTGTGTTGTTTCTTTTGATTTTTTCAGGTTTTGAACCTTCATTTCTTTAAAATATTATTTTCCTCCTCAAGTATAAAAACTGTGCGGAAACATTGTTTTTATTATTGCTTTTTTTTCCTGAAATGACAATGATTTTAGCAATCAGATAAAATTGTTCCACAGAAGAAGTGATTCAACTTTATGCCAAAGAAGTTTTTCATTGTCCTCCTATATTTTCACTGCTCTTCATCAAGTAGATTTGATGTTAGAAGAAGTTTAGCTGTAAAGTTAAGCTATAAAGAAAATAATCAATAACACTCTATAAGCTAGCATGTTTTTATTAGATAAGGGTTGACAGTGATTGAAATAGGAACATATGATATCTGTGGAGGTGTGATTTTGAGCATGGCTTGAGCCTTTGTAGGCTGAAGCTAAGCTCAAAAGTTTCCCCTCCACAGTGTTTAAATACTCTTATTTTAACTACTAGTTGATTCTGTTGTGTATTTTGCTAATGGAATTACCAAATATATTTTATTTTATATTCTTTTTAGACGTTTGATGTGAAAGATGCAGGGGGACAATATATGTGGCTATATTATTACACATTAAATGTAATTGGTTCACAGTTTATGTTGAATCTAGTATGTGGTGTACTTAGTGGGTAAGTGATTTCATAGTGTAAAGATATCAAAGTCTGAAACTGCTCAAAAATTACTCCTTCGCAATGACCATTATTTGCCCTCTCAAATGCCATGGTATATGTTTGTTTTGAGATCATTGTTTTTAAACCAAATAAATTACATGGGTTAGAATAACGGTTGTTCATCACTGTGGAGGAGAGATGTTTTAGAATATTTTCAACCATTTAGGTGGAAGTTTTCTCCTCACAGTGATGACCGGCAGTTACTTTAACCTCTGCTTTTTACTAATTTGTTTTTGTAATATTGATCTCAATCTTCAGACGAAAAGTCAAGTTTTAATCAAGGTTGACTATAATAAACAAAAACATTTACGTTGAAATAAACACTCTCTTTTAAACATTGTATTCTAATTAACTGCGGCGTTTAAAAGAAGAAAATACAGTAATCTTATTTATCATGAGAATTCAACAGAGGAAGACAGAGGAAGATTATAATAAAATAATTTTATTAATAGATAATGAATAATAAAGAAAATATATTCATATCTACTGTGTAGGAGTGACTTTTGAGCATTGCTTTAGGCTATTATTTAAAATTTCACTACTCTCCTCCACAGTGATTGGATATAATTTTATCTTGATAATGGTGTTGCAATTGTTTATTTAAACTGAAACGTTAACTAATAAGGACATAAAATCCTAATGCCATGTAACATGTGAGTTGTTTATCCTTGATATAAAATTTCACTACTCTTCATTACAGTAACCTGACATACTTTTACCTTGAATATTGTATTCCAATTTATTTGACCTGAATTTCTATCATCTTTATGAAGACATATTTCAAACACTGTATAATGTGTGTAAGCAAATCATGTGCTTAGGTATATACATAACTTTCACTTTTATTATTTTAGTGAATTTAGTAAAGAGAAAGAAAGAGTGGAAAATAGAACAGCATTTTTGCAATCACGAGCTGAAAAAGCAGCAGCAGATAGAGCAGCTGCAAATTATAAAGAATGGGTAGTTGCTGGCGAACTAGAAAAAGCAAACGAAGATGAAGAACGCTGTACGAACTTCTTTATTTTAAGTTAAATTTTATCAAAAGGTTAAAATAATTGATAATAATAATAGTGTAAAGGGCCACCATTGAGTCAATGAAATCAATATATTTATACTCAAGTTTTTTTGTCTGACAGAACAAAGTCCACTCCAAAACAACTGAAATTTGCCACACCACAAGGAAATTACCTGCTGACTTGAAGCATAAAATATTGTTTCCGACTTTTTGTCTGCAGTTTGCAACATATAGTGTAGCAATTCTTTTCAGCGATCCAAGACGGTGGATGTGGATAGGTTGCACCAACATTGCTTTTATTATTCTCCTTTTAAGACTGAGCCCACTACGTTTTGTAAGTAAATAGAGGGAATATGATTTACAGAGCTGTTTTATTGCCATTACACTATATTGATATTTCTTTGATATTATTGACATTGCATTCCACTATTACCTCATAGCTCTTAAGCTTTTCCATTTGTTTAATACTTGAACTTTTTTTATCATGATGGTTTGTCTTTATTTTGGAAAACAAGGATACAGCAGGACGGAGGATTTATTTTGTTCTCTTGAAAAACAAGGATCTACAAAAGCAGAGAATATTAGTTTTTTTTCTCATTTCCAATGCTTCATAGGGAAAAGGCAGAAATTGAAAGAACGCCTAGGAGGAAGGTTGTTTTACAGTTATTTTATTTTGCATTTATAAAAAGAAGCTTTCGGCCACATCTTGCAAAAAAGTTAGGAAAGAGGGAGTTGGCTGGCGTAAAGCTAGTTGATTATTTATTTAGACTATACTTTAAACTAATTTTCTTTCTTGACCGAGACAATCTGTATTTGAGGATAAAATAAATGTGCGAGAACTATTTACCATTTTAGTGTTAATTATTGTCCGAAGTAATTGAGCATGTGACTATTATTGTTTATTATAGTGAAAATTGCTGCTCACCAGAGAAATAGAGATGAGGAAGTGACTAATGAGAATTTTGAGAAACCACAGTGAGTATAGCATTGTATATACTGTGTTACAAAGTGCAGAATATTCTTAAAAATTTGATTTATAGAAGACTTTGATCCCATTCAACTAAAATACCTACCTACCTACCTACCTACCTACCAGTTGTTTGACGTCCTGGATCCACGTTAGCGGGTAGGACGCCCACATGTTGTATCTTCACAGGCTTTACAGCCTTTCTCCATTTTTCTCTGTCCTCTGCGTCATTGACACTCAGTTTGAGGGATTTCATGTCTTCTCTAAGGATATCACTAAGTCGCTTCTTTGGGCGACCTTTAGGTTGACTGCCGTCAACATGGATCTGATTAGCCTTCTTGGGCCAAACTTCGTCATCCATTTGGAAAAGATGACCATGATATTGAAGTTTTTTCCACTTTAGCACATCATTGACAGAGTCAAGCCCAAGACGTGCATGGACTTCTACTGTTAAGGTGTGATCTTTTAGGGACACGTCACAAATCCATTTGGTCATTCTGTTAACCTAAAATATAATACCCAAATGATAAGGGGAGAGGTGCAGACTTTTTTTAACGTGCATTTTTAGCCCACCAAACAAAGTTTGGATGGGCTATTGCTATCACTTTGCGTTGGCATTGGCCCAATTTTCTTTATAGATCTCTTAATTCAGTACAAGCAATATTAATGGAGATAATCTAGAAGGGCTTGCTAAAATTTTTCCGATTTTGTCTGTCCACTTGGTCTTGAGTTTTGGGCAAAAAGGATCCAAATCGAGTTTTTGGTCCAATGGACCGGCCTGATATTGATTATGGCATTCTAAGCAATATTACGAGACTTCTGGCCATTTTTTTCTCAAATTCGTCAACTCGGGACTGAGTATTGGCAAAAAAGGGATTTTTTCAAAAGTGTAGACCTTTTCGAACATTTGATTTACATTTACCAAAATTATTTTCTCATGATTTTTGTTGACTTAACAATTTTTTGTTCAGCTAGTAACGACAATCCTATATATATAATGAATTTATTAAATATAACTTTAATAGGGCTAGCAAAAACCATCCTATGTATAGAGTGTATATAAAATAAAACTTTAAATAAAACTATAACTGGCATGTTTTTTTCAGACAACATTAGTATTGTTAAAGCATATATGGTTAAAGAATATCCTATGCTATAAATGTAATCTGATTGTAGCCTGTGCAGTGCATATAACATATACCAAGTCTTTAAAAGCACAACTAATACTATAACATAGGTGTATTCTCTATTTTTTATTTAGTGTGTACATAATGCTATGATGTATAATG
>JAULBZ010008147.1:0-10926 GCA_032360805.1 Neoturris breviconis | reverse complement strand
AATCTGCATCATACTTTTGTGACTTTTTGCCCCCCTGAATCTTCTAATACCTTCCCATGAATTAACAAATTTCCGGGGGTACCCCACTATAAGGAAGAGTTAAAGAGTTATATACACCCCAAGTGAAAAAAACAGCGGAAAACAACCACGAGAAGTCCTTAAAATCAGAGTTAAAAAGAATTTATATATATATTTTAAGACGTACTTCAAGTACTTCAACGTCAAAAAGGCGTACCAGTTGGCAAGTATCGTTATATCCAATGAGGCGTATTAATTTGAAAACTATTTTAAAAAACATACTAATGTTAGCTACTTTTTTAAAAAAACAAACATGCCATCAAATGAAGCTACTGACAAATATTCAGTTCTCCTTTGATAGACATTTCTTGTACCCGGGCACATCCTTCAGCATAAGACTAGCATTATCCAAATGGGCAAAAATTTGTTCAAAGTCCACAGTAAAGACGCTGGAACGACGTTTTTACTGTGGAGTTATTTATTCGAAATAAATATCAGTTAATAATTATTGTTTTCGTGATTTACTATTATTGTTTTCGTGATTTACTATTCACACTACCATGCTATGAGATGCCAGAACCTATTCAGTTTAAGCATCTAAAGAGCATCTATGATGGAGATCAATCGTGTACAAACATATAAATACTGTTTAACACCTATCTCTCAAGTGTGGGCGTGAAAAGCAAACAACACTCCAAACTGGTAAAGCAACTGTACAGCTGTACAATCAATCAACCGTGGAAGTGTTTTTAAAATTTAGAATCAGTGAGTGATTTCTACTGCGGTGGTACTGAAATAACTGCAGATATGCGTAAGTTTAGTTTATTTGTTAAATATATTCTTGTAATTCTAAACACCATCTTTAGATTTTACCATAGAGACATTAATTTCTGCGTGATAAATTTTCGGGCTTTATTTATCGATTTCGCGTGGACAAAGTTTCGCGAATTGTTTTCTAAAAATAATATCGCAGACAATTCAAATGCAGCAAATGGTTAAGTTTTATCAAAAGGTTAGGTAATTTTTAGTGAGCGCACGGACGTTATAAACATTATAGGAATACATTTTAGGGATTGTAAAACATGTGGTGTATGGAATAGATGACAACTAAATGAGAACAGCTTAAATGTCTGCAAAAAAATATGCGGGGAGGGCCAGAGCCGATAGCCCATGGCCGAGGTCCGTGGATTGCTAATAACTCTTAGTATTTAGGAAACTAGGATGTATTTATGAAATTTATATTGCATGTATTTATTACACTCGAGTTTTATTGCTCAGAACATGTATAATATATTCAAAATTAGCTACGCATGATTTTTTCGTTTTACTTTTCGTTTTGAAATTCACCGGAAGTAGCTACTAAAAAGGCTTTTAAACAAGTGTAGCTCCATGGGTTATATTACTTGCGTGGTCTACGCACACGAAGCAATTATAGCAAACTTTATTTGGAAAAAAACGAACAATATTTTAATTCGAATTATGTCTTTTTGGCGCTGAATTAATTATGAAATGATTAGGCGTTGATTCATTGTTGCTGACATCAGTATATGGAATGATTTGGCGTTGATTCATTGTTGCTGACATCAGTATATGGAATGACTAGGCGTTGATTCATTGTTGCTGAATCTGATGGAAACCTTCAAATAACTTTTCAATTCATGCTTTAAAGTTAAAAACACAAAAAAATAGGAGAAGAGTACTGAGACAACGATCTTGCAACGGATTGGTTTCTTCGTACCGAAGAAACCAATCCATTGCAAGCTCGTTTTTATAACACCCTTCTGTATAGTTTTATTTTTTTTGTTGAATTTGGTCAAATTTAATTTATTTAAACCTACCAATAAAGTTGTTGAAATAAAATTTTGTGATGCTTCCCAAAACAAAACAAAGGAAGCCAAGAGAGAAATAGCCCTGGGATCGAGGTAGAAATAATACAGAATATAACTTCATAACAATATGAAATATTGATCCACAGAGCGTGAAGATCGAGACCAGCTTAAGATAAACTCGTGGAAACACTAATCTTCAGGACATATAAACAATGCCTATGTTACATTTTGAATATATCCAAAATTATTGACCAGGTCTAATCAATATTAAACATTATGGGCCACCTAACAATCCGGTGGCGTATTCCAAAACCACCAACCACCGACCAGCAACCGACCAACCGACCAGTGTTGAACCGACCACCGACCAACCGCTACCGACCACCGACCAGAAAAAAATATAGTCGCGTTGCCGATTTTTCTTTTTGAAACATGCGTGGTAATTTTGAATGGCATCATGAAACTCATGAGCGGATTCGAAGGATATCGGAAGATAATAAAATCTTGCTATATGGGATTATTTATACATTTAACACTAGGTGACAGGCAGGCCAGACACTGTGACTCAAAAGCATGTCGGATAAATATTTGACTGACAGTGTGGGATTTTTGACAAGTTGACTATTCTTTTCATAAGACGAACCCTGGTTTCTACTGGTGGCATTAGCACGATTCCTGTGTTTTATTGCAAAGGACAGGGGTAAAAGAGTATCAAACTATAATCATCCATGTCCCATAGCATAAACATATTAATCTAAGCCATAATTAACCAAATTAGAAGCATATCGCAAACCTAAATTATAACATTAGACAGGGAGTATTTTAGAAAAAACTGGCGAACAAACCTTTTATTTTTCAACTAAAATGCGTTCCAAATATACGAAAGATGGATCAAGATCTTGCGATTTTGCTTCATTGTCACGTGAGCGTTGATGTCGTGGATTTATGGTCCAGAAAAAATGAAAGTCACAATTTTTATCTGTTGTTGGGATCGAGTCCGTGAACGATGATCAATAGCCGAAGGCTGCCTTTTTTAAAATTAAGTTTTACTATACACGTTATTAAGTGGAACGTGTAGAGGTAGAGAACTTTAAATAAGACCTTGTAAATTATTTTCATTATGTTTATTATCACCATAAATTAACACCTTGTCAACACGCAACGACGTCTAAAGAATGTCATTCTGACGCCGTAACGTCAAAATGACGTCTATATGCCGTTCATTGGACATCAAACTAAATAAATTAATTTGATTGGTTTATATTCTTTATTTTGATTGTTTTATAACCATATGACGTCATACGGGCAGGTATTTTTTTGGTGGATTGTTGTTTATTTTGGGTCAATGTAGTAACTGACCAAACGTCTTGTCCAAACTCCTATTAGTTTAGGAATGGAGGTGGGCAATATGCCCCTCTTAAACTTTCCACGAGCCAGAATAGCCCAATCTTAATAGGGTTAAATAACCAGTAAACCATAATGCAGTAAAAACCGAATTTCCACAAACCACGGGTTCGACTATGCCCAACGATTCGTGATAATTTTTTTTCTCTATATTTTGCGGAATGTTGCCGTGCAAACGTATCATTAAATTTTAGTTAGTTCTATTGCTTCGTAGAATTTCGTAAACAAATATTCTCTTCGAGAAAACCATCTCATTAATATTACCGTTTGATTAAGTTAAAAATAAATCTACGTCTTTTGATAAAACTTTTATAATGTGGCTCGGAAAGTGACAACCAAACATTTATTCTCCGACAGAACATATAAAAATGAAAACAAACGCAGTACGACTTCTAAGAGTCTTGTTAATGATATTTTTGAGTTGAAAATATACATGACATTAAAAGCTTTTATAGTTTGAAAAAAGTCGTTAGCATTAATTGAAAGACACTTAGTGTCTTCAGAGTGGCCTTCATTACTTGAGTTACTGCCGAAAGAAGCTGAATGTATGTTGGAATTTAATTTGTACTTACGAGTAAAAGAATAAAGGAATGGCTTTGACGGGATTTGGAAATTATGGCAGTGCACAAAACAAAGAAGATATGATGTCTTCCATATCAACAACGTCACTCTCGTCCTCGTCATCAATGTCAAATACATTAAAATCTTCATCTTTATCAACTATTACGTCAAAGACAACATCCAAAACATTATTTTCTTCCTCAACGTTAGAAAAACGAGAAATCTCGAGTTACACTGACAGAACATCGATACATGGAATATCAAACGTCCAGAAGAACGATTCGTATACGTCAAATAATGATAATCAAACAAAGTCCATTACTAACACTGAAAATATACACAATCAACCTGTATTCTTGATGAATGATGCAGGACTTTCGTATAGGAAACAGGAATTTGAAAATTTAAGTTCCACAGAAGAAAAATCAACATCATCGTATGCGTCAAACAATGATAATCAAAGAAAGTCCCTTACTAACACCGAAAATATACACGATAGACCTGTGTTGTTGATGAATGATGCAGGGCATTCGTATAGAAAACAGGAATTTGAGAGTTTAAGTTCTACAGAAGAGCAATCAACATCATCGTATATGTCAAATAGGGATAAGCAAACAAAGTCCATGACCAACATTGAAAATATACACAATAGACCTGCATTGTTGTTGAATGATGCAGGACATTCATATGGGAAAAAAGAATATGTGATAAATAAGATTGAAGTACCAACAGTTGTACTTAAAGTATCAGGTATCAAAAGTAAAGTCCAAGAAGATGACAAGTCATCAATTTTCAAGCCCCACCCAACTTCTACAAAATTTAAACCAATTACAACCTTTAAAACCTTAGACCTTTATGGCAATGTCGAACACCTACAAAGCAGAACATTCCAAGAAGATGACCAATCAGTAATTTTCAAGCCACACGCAGATTTCACCTCTACAAAACATAAACCAGTAACAATCTTTAGAATGTTTGAACATGACCATGTCAAACACATATCAGATAGTACACCATTTGCCCAAGGGAAACAAAGTAAAATAATGCAAAAAGATTACAAGTCAGTAATGTTCATGCCACACGCAGATTTAACTTCAACAAAACATAAACCAACACCAATCTTTAAAGGGTTTGACCATAGTAATGTCGATCAATTTTCATCACTCGCACAACAGAAACAAGTTAAACCAACGAAAGTAAAAGCGAGATCAAAGCTACCATTATCTGGTGGAAATAAATCTGTAATCTTTAAACACACAAAAAGATATCCCGATACCGTTAGATTTTCCAATAATATAAACATCTCATCTAAAATTGATACAACCGCAACATGGAAACAACGAAACTTCACAAACATACAACCAAAAACAGTTGTCAAAATTTCAAATATAAATAAAACATCATCAAACACAAGAACAGAAAACTTATCAGATCCTACGAACGGCGGGAAGAAAGTATACAAGGTGTATAAAGTCTCCAATCGGTCAGATAATACTCAGCTTAGTTCACATAAACAACTCACATCGAAGTATGCACACACAAAAGAAAGGTCTTTGATACGGTTTACTGGTAGGGATAACTACCAACTTCCTGCTTCAGATCAGAAGAGAGTAAAGATAGTAGTTGCCGAAAGGAAACCAAAAACTGTTTTAAGGGCTGTTACTGGTCATACCAAAGTTTTACCTCGGGAAAGTACCATGTATTTCAAGAAAAACAAGCAAACAAGATTGACGTACGCTAAAAGTAAACCAAAACCTAATCTGAGAATAACCGGTGGTAGAAGATTTGTACCCTTCGAAACTAAGAGGGCACCAAAAATAATGGTAATAGTATCAAACCGTGGCGATGATTTGTCTGCATATACCATCAAGAAGCAAATTGTCTATACAATCAAAAAAGGAGTTGTGAGAATTTCAAATCAGAAAAACTCTTCAGTTAACAGAGAGGCGAAAAAACACCATCGTATGCATAAAACTCCCATAGAAATTGCACCTTGTACGACATATCAGAAAATATCATCAGACTATTCGTCCACAAAAGAACATCAAAAATCTCGAATAAAAAATACGGAATTTGAGTCACTAAGCAGAGAAGCAGAAACAAATTATCACGTACACAAGACTTCTACAGACTCTCCACCCTGTAATAGGATATATAGGAAAATACCCTCAGAATATGCATATACAAAACAAAATAAAAGATTTGTAACAAAGCAAACAGATATTGAGTCACTCGCATCGTTTCAGAAGCTATTACTTAAAGAAAAGAACCCAAAAACTATTATTAGAACCACCGGAAGAATCAAAGCATTACCTCAGTCAAGTAGTATGATGTTATCCTCAAAGAAAGAGAAGGCAAGATTAACGTATAAACAAAACAGAGCGCAAACAAGTATGAGGCTCAGTGGAGGTCGTAAAGCTACATCACATCTACAAACAAAAAGATATCCAAAAAATTCAGTAAGAATATCAAATAGAGGAAGAATTTGTACTTGGACAGATTGCATTCCATCAGCACATGTAGTCAAGAAAACAAACAGAAACAGAAATTCGACTATTCGGATTTCCAACCGAAACAAAATATCTGCTACAACATCAAGCAGTACCTACAGCAATGAAATGCAGGGTAGAAATACTCAACCGAAAGCAATTCAAAGAATTTGTGACATAACTGGAGGAAACACAAATTTGACTACAAAAACCTATAGAAAACACACGGAAAATTATAACTACACAAAGAAGGAGGAGACATCCGTAGTTTACATAAAGAGAGAACAAGGGTATTGCAATAGCAAATACAATCCAAACTCGTTTTCAAAATTTTCCAATCTGCACGACAAAGAGAAAACAATCACTGCTGCAGAAAGTCCAAAAACCATATTAAGAATTGCGTGTAAGTTATAACATCGCATGTAATGAAACCACAAGCAGTACACACAGATGCCATATATCTCTATATATGGTTTGTGTATTACATAAAAAGGTCTATTGTACCCTTCGTAAAAAATATGCCAGAATTTCAAACATGCACGCACAAGAATCATATCAGCATATAGCATATAGCATGCATTTCTATTTCAGCGCGAAATACATCAACATCAACAACATCATCTCGTTCCACAGTTCATTCAAATCGTACTGATACGTCATCACGATTGTTTGGTTCAACAACTGGAACATCAACTCGAACATCAACTCGAACAACACACACCACATCATCATCATCATCATCATCGTCCTCATCAAATACTCACGCCGCTGGATGTAAATAACCCATTTGTATACTGTAGTTTCTAATTCTGATATGTGGTCACACCTATCTAGATTAAGCACTGGTCTAATGTTGATAGTAGTCTCTTTAATGGTTGATTTCTTTTACTAGGGGAAAAAATCGCTGCGAAAGTCCAAAGAAGACATTCGTTTCGTAGAAATTGACGTCATACGATTTGTAGAAATTGACGTCATACGACACCGGCCAAATTGTTTCAACATGCATGACTCTTGATCCTAGTAAATTTAATAAATATATCTAATAATAACTAGAAATGTTTCCATTATCAGGAAGTCATACCTACCATTCAAGGTAGTCCAGGGACCGGCAACAAAGCCGCAAATGTTTGCAATACCCCTCCAAAGCCCAGAATAAGATTGGGGAAAAAAGGAATCCATACACTAACATGCTCTTATTGTTTTAGCTGGAAATGCTAGAGTTACTGCAAAGCCAACTGAAGGTAAGAATTGTTATTAAAACAGCTGTTATATCATAATGAAATTGAATTTTTTATGGATGGTCATGACCTCTTATTAGTTAATAGTTTATCACAGCCTTCATAAGTATATTCATATTAGCTACAATCTTGGTCTAATATACTGTGGACAAAGTGAAATATTTGCATAAATTCGAAATTTCAACGTTACAATGCAGTAATAAAGTTATTGTTTTGTAACAAGTTCTACTTTCAGAAAGGAACGCCTTCATTTTCATTGTTACATTGATCTACGTCTCTGTAGATGTGTTCAGGTATGTATTTCTCTATTTTGCGACATCTTTGTTAATTCTTAAAAAAAGATTAATAATTTGTAAAGTTTGAATATTGTCGGATATCTTTTTGGGCGTTGTATTTTGCATTATTATTATTATTACTTTGTTTTACATGGGTGCAATAAAGTCTAACTCCTAATGTTGACTATTTATACCCATAAAAATTAAAAATAAATTAGAAACTAAAAACTAAATATATAAAATTACGAACTTGTCGTTTAACATGAAACGCATACCCTCGAGCGCTCAACGTAAGGTCAATGTCGAAACAAACATCGTGACATCCTGGGCCTGTTGACAACATTTTGTATTTTAGATGATCATCCGTACACTATCAAAACGTACACTGGTAATAGTTACTGGGCTGGTACTGATGCAAATGTTTTTGTGACATTATATGGTTCGGAGAGAATGAGCGAAGAAATGAATCTTAACAAATCAAATGATCATAAAGATCCATTTGAAAGAAATAAGTAAGTAACAAAAGAAAGAACTGTGTCGTAACAGCGTCGTAACAACGCCGTAACAACTTCGTGACAACGCCGTAATAACGTCAAAATAATATTGCAACGTCGTTTTGACGTTATTAAAACTTTGTTACGACGTTGTTACGACTTTGTTACGATGTTGTTACGACGTTGTTACGACGTCGTTTGCCTACTGGGAAGAGTGCTGGGTCAACAAGCTTTGATTTGATTGGTTTCTTCCCACCGAAGAAGTCAATCAATCGAAAATTCGTTGACAATATTACACCCCCCCCCCTATCTCCCACCCCCCGTTTCATATAAAAAGAGTCGTTTTACATGAAGCTGAAGGGGAGCGTGATTATGTCAACGAACTTGCTTGATTTTATTCGGTGCAAAATTAAAGCCGTCTATTGATTAGTGGGTGTTTGACAGTTTGTCTGACATTATGAATTAGGCCGTTATTTCCAGATATTATATATGTCGTTAACACAGAATTGTTGAGACTAGTTCCCACTGAGTGACGATAAGCTCAACGCTGTGGAATTAAGGTTTAGCACCACCTATTGTAAGCATGTTATTGCGCTCGCTAAATTCAAATATCGCGATTCAGTAGGGACCAACCTTTAGAGAATATCATGCTTTCAAAATGTTAGAAATTTCACATGCATAAATAATGCGATAATGTCGCATATGTTGTACAAAAAATTACACCATTTGATAAATCACTTATAATATTTATTTAGTACGGATACGTTTGACATGAAATCGAAAGATTTAGGTCATCTTTATAAGATCAAAATACGTCACGATAATACCGGAAGAGCTCCTGGATGGTTATTGAACAAAGTTGTTGTAATTGATGAAGAAGGTGGGAAAGAATATAAATTCGGATGTTTTGATTGGCTGTTTAAGAGTTCCAAACATGGAGCAGACGAGTTAGAATACGAGTTAGAGGTTGATTGTAAGTACTTACATACATTTGTTAGGATTAAGGAATTAAACGAGTTTACGAAAATCAAGAATACAATATTTTAATTTTGGTACACAATAGACCTTTTCATAAAACAATGAAAACGAGGCAGTCAATGCACAAAAAAAGAAGTTATTGCATTGTAACAACGAACGTTTTCATTGTTTTCATTGTTTTATGAAAAGGACTATTGAGAATTCTAAATGTTTCAGTCTTCAAGCTTCAAATTATATTATCTAATTTTAATCTTGAACACTTTTACAACGTTAGAGTATATTACCACTATACTTTTGATGTCTTTTTCTCAGCTTTCCCAGTGATTGCAGTTGATCCATTGATATCAGAGAATGGCGCAGCTCACCATACAGAAAAATTCAAGATTGAAGATCCAACTTTAATGATAAGAAGGGGACAATCATTCAAAATTTCTATTAAAGTTGCACGAGAATACCGACAAGATGATGATTTTTACTTTACTCTAAAGGCAGGAAAGAGACCAAGTCCTAAAGACAAGACCTTAATCGCTGTAACTGAAGTTCTACCAAAGGATTTTAATGCCTTAAAAAATCAAGAAAAATGGGGATACACAATTCGAGATACTAGTGATCCTAAAAATATCCTCGTGGAAGTATTTGTTCCGGCGAATGCTTTACCAGCAAAGTATTCAGTTACTATCGATTCAGATGAAGGAACTCTTTACGAGCCAGCAGCTCCCATATATATTTTGTTCAATCCATGGTGCAAAGGTTCGTTTGCTGTATCTTTACAATGCTTTAAAATTGCAGTTTAAATTCCCAAACTCTTTATCTCTGCAAAATAAGAGTTTAGATTTGTGTTCCTGATCAAAATGTATTGATAGGTGATCATTTAATTGTCCTACGACAAATTTAGCATCATTTTCAAGCAGAGGTTTTCCAAAATTGTTTCCAAGATTGTTGTATACCTGCAATAGCATATAATTGTACGCAAAGTCTTACTCTATATGTGATATGATTTAGACCTAATATCATTTTGTTGTCAGTATCATTTCTAAATTCTGGTTGAAAAAGATTTAATTCAAGAAATATATGATAGGAACAAATTATTTTCCAAATAAATGTGTATAATATTCCGTAAGAAGTAGCCAATTAAATGCAAGAACCTACGAAGAGTTAATAAAATGAATAATGGTCAATTCAGCACTGTCCAGTAGGTAAAACTTGCTCAAAACGTTGTTCTAGTTTTTGCTGCAGACGTTTAATGAGTTTTTGCTTTTTTCATGTTTAGAAGATGAGGTGTACATGGAAGATGAAGACAAACTAAGAGAGTATGTATTAAGACAAAGTGGACAAGTATATGTTGGTAGCTGGAGAAATCCTCGACCAAGAAAATGGTACTACGGTCAGGTAATAACAAGTTACTCTGCAGTACCGAATAAATGGGGGCTAGGGGTTGGAAATCCTTCCAAATCTATTAAGCGGGGTAGAGGGAGGGGGAGGGTGGAATAAGCGGGGTTGTAATTTTCTATAGTTACTAATTTAAGATGATAACAATGGTACTCTACTATCACGATCTCTAGAGTTTGTGTAGCTAGCAGGCAATTAATTTTCTAAAAGTTAATAAGCGGGGAGAAAGGGGGGAGGGGGTGGAATAAGAG
>JAULBZ010008145.1:0-10928 GCA_032360805.1 Neoturris breviconis | reverse complement strand
CCGGTCATCACTGTGGAGGAGAGTTTTTTCAGAATATTTTCAGCCAACTTGGCTGAAAATATTCTGAAAGATCTCTCCTCCACAGCGATGACCGGTTGTTATTTCGAGCCCTGTCGTGTTGTCGTGATACTTTCGATACCTTACTTTCATTGTCGATATTCGTTTGAAGGTCAATATGTGTGTTTTGCGATATGAAAACGAAAATCTTGGAATTTTCAGAAAACTAAGATTTGGTGGTTTGTTGTGCGTAAGCCAAGAATTTCAGACTGAGATCTATAAACGCAGGCTATTATAAACTGGCTAACGTGAGTTTAAGAATTGTATGTTGATTTCCACGAGGCGAAAAATTCGCTGCGAAAGCCAAAAGAAGACATTCCATTGGTAGAAATTGACGTTACGCCTGAATCAATGTTCTTGCTATTGATCGTACCGAAGAAACCAATCAATTGCAAGCTTGTTGATTCGGGTCTGACGTCAACTTCTACCAATGGAATGTCTTCTTTTGGCTTTCGCAGCAAATTTTAGGCCTCGTGGAAATCAACCCTTATTTGTATTTAGGATTCCTAATTTGAAAATAATTGGTGAAGGTTCAGAAAAAGATATTGAGATATCTGATGATCCTTACGATACAACTCCTTTAGATGTATCGAAAGTACCTCTGCTGCTAACATTAAATAAGGTATTATAAGAATGTCATGCCGGATTCCACTGGTTGAAATAAGAGTGCAAAATCACTCCTCTACAGTGATTATTTACTCATTTCTAACACGGAATTCTAGTTCGTTCTAGGAAATTATCACTCTGAAGGAGGGATTATTGAACATCAGGCTTTATAGCCTAAAACTATGCTTGAAAAGCACTCCTCCACAGAGATTGTTTCTTCTTATTTGGAACGCTGATTTTATATAGGCATCCATGGACATCACTACCAGATTGACTCCCTAGACTTTCTCTAGCTGGATTCCAGTACGACTTTTTAAGTTCCGAATTCTCGATTATCCCCGATTTTACATTATAGCAGCGGTTGCTCTCTGAGAAACGTACGACTACAGTCTATAGTCACCTTCCAAACGACACTTATACCCGAAAATGTTCGTTGTTGGGACGATTTACTACTGCATAACTTTCGTTGACTTTGAATCTTATCAAGTAGCATTTTTTACTAGATAGGAAATCGTTATGTGGTTGATGCAAGTGCTGAAGAAGAAGTTTGCAGTGATTCGCAACTGTTGGTATCCATAAATGAACAAGGTCTCGTTTCTAGTTTACAAAAACACGGAAAAGGAGGATTCCACCCGGATCTAATATTTGAAATGATACAGGTGAGGCTTCCAGGCTTAGTGTTAAAGACCACTAAATACGGATTCGTACAGCTCCGTATACCCAGTGGGAAAAAAACTTGTTCAAAGTCAACGGTAAGAAACGCTAGAACAACATTCAAAACGTTGTTCTAGCGATTTTACTGCGGACTTTGAACAAGTTTTACCCATTTTGTACAGACTGTGTATTGTTGTATATGGCAATACACAGTCCGATTCAGCAATCTTTGACGTTGTGTCTTGTCACATTTTATTCTAACGGTAAAATCCGAGGACTATGTAAGATTGCAATTGGTACAGAAAGTGTTCAAAGTCAACAGGAAATACGCTAGAACAATGTTTTCAATGTTCTAGCGTGTTTACTGCAGACCTTTGAACAAATTTTACCCACTGGGTTTTCTCAAAAGATTAGAAATTGAATTCAACAAAAAAAGAAACTGCGCAGAAGAGTGTTATGTCAAGGCGCTTGCAGGTACTGTTCTCGGTAAATTTTATTTTCGATAGTATTACAGATACTTTCTTGCATTTGCCAAGCATTAATAAACATTTATGATCTTTAGTTCCTTTAAAGTCGCTTCTACCAATTTAAATTTTGTTTTGTTTTACGTGATGGTTGTTGTTGTATTTTCTCTAATAAACTTTCGGGTCGTTATTCAACTTTTGATCTGATGTTTGATAAGATTTTTAGCCAAATTTTCTCCAAAATGACCTGTCAACAATCGAAAGGGGTTAAAAGAGGGGAGAGTTTATTAGAGGAATACAGCATGTATACTAGTTGGTCAGAAATCAACTACTAAATCATTTACGTTGATGCGCGTTACAGGTTGACCAGGTTCTGTTTGTTTATATTTTAAATGCATCCTTTCAAGACGTATTTCAATCTTATATCTCTACAGGTTGGTCAGAAAATTGGGAAAATGCTTAACATAAAGTTGTTGAAGACGTTAAATCGGAAAGAGTCCGTATAGGTATTACTGCTAGATATATATTAAATGCATCGTGGAGTTCGAAAAGTATTACTCTGAAACCAGAAAACCTGACGGTAAAACAAACACAAACTAATATGACTATTATTCAGAAAGAAACACGATATCAAGAATAACAGTATTCGTAATCTCCTCGGATAAAAATCATGTAAATTCGAAAGCTTTCAAGCAAATGATATTTCATTTTAGTACATAGCAGTGGGGGTAAACTGTATAAAAACATCTGCCTCTGCCATTTGTTCCCGAGAGAAAGTGATTTTGTGAATTAAATGAACAGGTGATAAATTTTGAATTTAGTTTGTAGACAAAATCAAAAAAAAAAGTTGAAATATATTTTGAAACTAAAATTTTCATGTTGTTTTTATGTGAAGTACTTATTTTTAAACATAACTTAATGCGGCATAATGTAGATCGTCTGATACGACGTAACTACTGACGTCAGTCAATGGCTGTTAACGTTAAAACGTTACAATGTGTTGGCATCTTTTTGAAAGATTCAAACACGCGTCAGTTTAAACTACCGTTGTATTTTTTGTTGCATTGCTGCAGTTCAAGAAGATATCAACGTTTTATTTGGCGATTATCCATTGGAATAACCTTCAAAAGTGCTTAATTCTCTGGTGTTAGATATGACATTCTCTAGGACAATACTACATTGTCCTGAGCTGGTAGTTTAAGCTAACAGATGTTTGCTATTATGATGTTTATTTCTACAAACAAAAAGGATAGCCAGACTACACATGTTGAAGAAAACCATTTGAAAGATGTATTGAAACGAGTTGATAGCTTGAGGCAGCATGGACATCTTGGTTTCTGTGATGTGACCCTGAGACTAGATGGGCAACAATTCTTTGCTCATAAGATAATTTTGGCGTCATGTTCCGACTACTTCTGCGCTATGTTTAATGGTAACATGAAGGAGAGTAAGGAGAAAATAATAGATATAAACGGCGTGGATGTGGAAATTATGAAATTAGTGCTAAACTTCATATATACTGGTAGCATACCTCTCAGCAACGAAAACGTTGAAGCTGTTTTACAAGCTGCCAATCTCATGCTAATCAAATCTCTGAAAGAAGTTTGTTGCCGCTTTCTAGAAACTCTGCTATCTGTGAATAATTGCTTAGGCATGCAAAAATTCGCCGAATCATATGCTTGCGAAGAACTCTTTACAATAACTACGAACTTTATTTGCGAAAACTTTGGGTATGTTACTGAGAGTGACGAATTCCTACTGTTACAGCCAGGACAACTATCGCCTGTACTTGCAAGTGACGAGCTTCGAGTATTAAATGAGGAGCGTGTGTATGAAGCATTAACCAGATGGACTAAGCACGATACTAAGAACAGAAGACCGTATTTTCCAGAGCTTGTACAACATATTCGATTACCAATGCTTTCGCCCGACTACTTAATCGATCAAGTTGAATCAGAGCCTTTGTTTGCTGAATTTCCGAAGTGCAAAGAGTTGTTAATGGAGGCACATCATTACCTTCTGCTTCCAAATAGAAGAGGGTATAGTCAGTCTGTTCGAACAAGACCAAGAAAGTACGAAAATAACAATGAGATGTTGGTTGCTTGTGGAGGAAATGGTGAATCGTCCTTAAACTCCACAGGTACGCATAATTATATGCCTTAATCCTCAAACGGAAAACCTCTACCTGCGTTTATAGCGGGCGTTATTCCTTCTGTTTTATATGATAAGTAAGCTTATACTAAAAACGTAAAGTTTCGGACTAAATATCAGTAAATTTCGGAATATATTTGCAGAAATATCGGAGTATGAGAAAGGAGAATTTAGGATTTTTCAGGAGAATTCTGTCAATTTTTGAGGTAAATTCAGAAAAATTACTGAAATTGAGGACATTTGACAAAGATGACAATAGTTTTAATATAATCAATGAAGACGAACTTATGGAAGAATATATTTTTTTTGTACACAACATTTGTTAAATTAAATTTGAACTTCCTTTATTTCGTACCTATTTTTTTATCCCCAAAGATTGAGTTTGCCCAAAAATACGTTCCATAATTCGAACATTCGTTATTTCGAACGAAAAACTTGTTCCCTGGAAGGTTCGAATTAGAGATCGTTGATTGTATTTTAAAAAGGAAAGTAAATACAGTATATGATTTTTACTTTTTAAAACTTTCTGTCATTAAAAGTTTTGGACACAAAAAACATTTAAACTAGCAGGTCGTCGTTATAAACATTTTGCTTAAAATAGTGTTTTGTCCAAAAGTTTTCGTTTTTAATGTAGTCACTTATCAAATTGTTTCTTTTGATCTTTACTATTTGGCAAGCGACCATTTTGTAGGTACTTTAAAATCCAGGAGTGTTTTTAGTATAGTGCTCACACGGCAGTTATAATCAGGCTTGGAATTAGTTTCACTCTATGTACTTCCGAACTATGGTCTATTCAGGAACTTTTGGCAAGCAGTCATTGCGTGTGTATTTTAAAATCAGTTTCACTCAATATACTTCTGAACTATTCACGATATGGTCTATTAACTTTTCTTATCGATAATAGTAATTTTCGTACTAGTATTTACTTACAACATGATTAAAAGTAGCTGGAATGAATTACCTCGTATGATACCAGAAAGAGGTTATCATGGATTAGCTACAGTTGATGGTGAAATGTTTGTTGTTGGTGGCGTTTCGGTCAGCCAAGCTGAAGGACGTGAAGGTACAACGGAGATGCTTGACACCGGTATGTTACATATCTTGTATACAGTAGAAATTAATTAATTGTTGCCTTAAGACCGTTTTCCATTCGGAGATTTTTACTGCTTGGGCGGGAAAATACTTTTTCTGAGCATGTGTACTTGTGAAAAAATCTCGATTTATTCACAAGTACGCATGCTCGAAAAAAATCCGCGCGGTTTTTTCCCGCATGAGCAGTAAAAACCTGCGGATTGAAAACGGCCTTTGAACAGGACGAATCTATACTCTACGAGGTGCGCCCTCTTAAGCTTTATAAATAAATATCTGTCTTTTGCGATTACTTCATGGTGCTTCTTAACATATTTTGATCATTAAAATTTTACGCTTTATTAATAATAAGGAATTAGAAGAGTCAATCTCTCAAGACCCTAGTGATGGGTAGGCAATGGAATGCCCTGCCCCGAAAGCAAGCCCACGGACTATTTTTTTGGAAGAAAACCCGTAGACTTGCTCCGACTGCTAAATTTTAGTAGGGAACAGAAATACGAACGTTGATTTTTTATTTGAGTTCTTTGAATATACTACTTTTTCCCTTCATCTTTAATATATAAGCAACGCTAATCACTTGCATCATTTCGTTTGTTTTAGCGCTTCCTGTGACGACAGCTTTAATCTATCTGCCACTCTGACACTCTATAATACAAATCTACATCTTTTCGCAATAATGGCCTTTGACACTTAACCAACATTAGCATCATTTGATCGAATCTAATCTTTGATTGCAGATATTTTTTTAAGCTCGTGGTCTTGCTCAGCAGAGTGTCGATTACTAATATCCAAACTCAGAATACTTCCATAAACATTGATTTAAAAACAAAAAAAACAACAAAAAACAACAACATTAGTTTAGAACTGTTTGGACATCACCCAGACGGCAAAAACATGTTCAAAGTCGGGAAAATAACGTTAGAACAACGTTTAAGGAACGTTGTTCTAACTTTATTTTGTTAACTTTGAACAGGTTTTTGCTGACTGATGCTATTTTTTTAGTCTTCTCTGCCAGTGAATAATTGTGTTCTCGATCCATCAAAGCGCTTTAGGGCTTGTTTCTGTACTGTTTCTGTATTTACAGATACCTCTCACTGATTTTACAGATACTTCTCACTGATTATGACCATTATGTTTTAGCAAAGAAATTTGATTTGGAAACAAATACTTGGACAAATATTGCATCAGTACATACAAAGCGCAGTAAAATGTCTGTATTAGAATGTGCTGGTTCCATCTACGTCATTGGTGGTTTTGATGGATCACAAACACTTAATTCTGTTGAATGTTATAACCCCAATACTAACAGGTATTAATAACATATATAGCTAAATTTTAAAATTTCTTAACTGATCCCATCCGAGATTGATATTGATTTCGATATATTGTTATTATTGCAGCGTGTTCGAGACAGACTGCCTTAATTGGATTTTAGCGGATGATTTTGAACACTTAAAATTTGCAGAAGAGGTATAGAAAAGGACAAATTAAAATGTTCTTGGATTTCTGAAAAATCTTATTTGAAAAAGGAAATTTATATGAGGTTGGGTGGATTTTGGCGAGTTTTGCAGCATATATTTTTTCGGATGAGGGAAAAAATTAAACTTCGCAAATTTTCCCTACCTTAAGTAGCAAGCCGTTCTAATTTCAGTTCAAAAAATAGGTTATCAGCTATTCCCACGATATTCTTTCCCGAATTCTGGATTTCGCCTAGGCGAGCGACTAATTTCGCAATTTTTGCAAAACGCAGAATGTGTTAAGAAAACAGACAATATTATGTATACTTTCGAATCATTGCAGCTATGGTGTTGAAACTTTCCAACGAACTATAATACACATACACTCGAAATCTTGGCTTCATACCTTCTTCCGATTAGTATTTCTGGGTCATAACCTGAAACCACTTATTTTAGAGTAGGAAATCTTTGCAAATAATCAATTCGTGGTTTTCACATGATTTGTGTTAGGGTAATACTTGCAACATAAAACTTGGTGAAGTTACTTCAAATGATAAAATAAATTTTTCTACCGAATTTGGTCACATAAGGAATCTATTTTCCCCCGATTCTTTCCTATATTTATAAAATCGGATTTTCGGATGAGAATTTCGATATTTTACAACGGTTTTACTAAATAAACTGAATTTATGTAAAACAAGAAATTACCTATATCTAAAACTGAAAACAGACTTTTTATAAAACTCTTTTAATGGCACTTCTGAAAACACTTGGTTTTTAAGAAAAAATAGTTATGTTATATGTTTGTGATCACTTCATCAGGAAAATGCTGACGTCATCAAAAAACTGCTACCATTTTGTTCCTTTTATGATGGAATATAATTGTGGAAAGTTTCATCCAAATACAATAAGTGGTTCAATAGTTATCGAAGGGGGTGGCGGAATCAGCCCCTCCTCCAGTGTTACAGAGCTCTAAAAAGTACTAATAGGGTTAATGGATATTTTCAGTGTATCTAGTGTTGTGAACTTGCGAAACTGTAAAAAACATGGCTTCTGCCAGAGTGTTTGATTAGTTTTTTCCACAGGTTATGTCCGTCTGTTATATTCAGTCTTTCTAACAGCAAGAATTCTCTCTTTTTTTAAACTTTAAGTTTTAAATAGATACGTAACATATGCTGGTAAAATCTGCTAATAAAGTTGTTTACATTAAAAAAATATATATTTTGAAAGCAGATGGACCAAGCACGATAAGAAAGAGCCACAAAATTATCTTGTCTTTCGGATTCTACAACCTTGTCCATGAATTCATATTTTTATCGCAATAGGAATCTTTTTTGATGTCGAAATAATTTTAGTTATGTGTGTTTGGAAATAAGTTTTTTTATATCAAGTTTTGTAAAGAAAGTACTTTAATGTCAGAAACTTTCGCAAGAAAAAACTTTCCTGGGATATTAATTAGTTATTTTAAAAGAAATTCGGATTGAGACAAAAAGAGGGTGAAAATGGTTATTACTTTATTGTCTAAAATGATGTCGTCGAACTCTTTAAGTGCGAAAACTGTACTCAAACACACTCCTCCACAGGTGATATCCGGCAGTTATATTCAGGCTTGGCATCAAATACACCGCCTCTTAGAATCCCTCGCAACTTCAATTACTACTTTAGAAAACTTCGCGGAAATAAACTATCGGGATTGGGCCAACTTAAGAACTTTCGGAGAAATAACTTTTCGTGGATTAGCCCAATAATTTTGATTAGATTTGGGTTTTTTTTAGATTAGACGATTGACACGAAAGTTTGAATTTGTTCCAAAAGTCTCAGTACTAGGCTGATGGGATCAACAGAATTCTTCGAGTTTGCCAGAACTCCAAAGATTCTCCTAAGTTCTAAGCATACTTAAGGAAGTTGGAAATGGAACAACTTTTTATGTTCTATTGAAATAAGGCTTGTTGTGTTTACAGCCGTTGCATTATTCTCAAATTCAAATTTGCTGGTGCGCGCTCTCAGCTATAGAATATCTTTATTATGAATTATTTGAGTTGCAGGCGACTATTCTTGTGTTAACAATTAGTTATACCCTCTGTCTACTTTTTCGGTATTGTCCCAGCCGGCAAAAACCTGTTCAAAGTCAGTAAAATAACGTTAGAAAAACGTTCACAGAACGTTGTTCGAACGTTATTTTGCTGACATTGAACAGGTTTTTGCCGGCTGGGGTTTTGAGAAATGAATGGCTTTTTCATTCCTTGCACGTTTTCACCGAATATATTCCGAGATCACGATGAATATATTTCTCAAGATGGACCGACAATGTCCCCTCCCCCTTCCCCCCATAGATCATGTAAGAAAAGCAATAACAAACGGCTTGGCAATGAGTCATTAGATCTGCACTTCAATGAAATCCTTTACTGATAAATTACAAGATTACATTTGCAAACGCATTCTTGTTTTGGCTAAGGAAGAATCTCACAGATGTTACATTAGAAAAGTCAAAGATAATTTAAAAGCAATTTAAACGATGGAATTGTTAACGATGCATCTTATGTGTTAGTAGTATCCCATATATAACCGTGTCTCCGTGAAATGAAACTTCATAAGTTCCACAAAAATCACAAAAGATTTCTGCGAAATTATAATATTTAAGAAACAAGGCAAACTTTTTGAAATAAATAATCATAATAATCTTATTCCGTTATTTGATTGGCTTGATATACTCGATAAATCTCCAGGAACTTCTCGTGGCCGTTTTACGCATTTTTGTTTTACTTGTGGCGTGTATTGTTCGTAGACATTTGTAAAATGTCTCTTATTTTATTTCTATGATTGTAGAGTGTGGTATCGAGTTGCGCGCAACTATCAATAAAAAAATATCGTTTCGTTATTGCGAAACAATTTTTAGGAAAAGTTACAATATTTCAACTTCTGTTCAAAAGTTTATTGCATGATAATGAAGTGTTAACTATAACATGATTTATTTTTTATATTTTAGATGGAGATTTGTATCACCAATGATAACACACCGTCGTTGTACATGTGCTGTCGCCAATGGTAACCAAATATTTGTTGTTGGTGGCCATGATGGTGCACAAATTTTAAATACAATCGAGGCATATGACGCGGAGAGGTTCGTATATATTTTAAGTTCATTTTCTTTGTGTACGAAAAATTTCGGATTAGATATTCCTACGTTAAAAATTGGGCAGAAGCAATGATTTTGAAGCTTTTGAAGTGGAAGCAGTTAATGTGCACAAATGAACCAAGTAAAAAATATATATATATTCTTTTGTTATTTTTGCTTAGAGACATTTGGACAACAAACGATGTAGCTCCGATGTCAGATCGTCGTTCATTTCCATGTTCAGTAAACATCAACGACGATTTGTTCGTGATGGGCGGTTACGATGGTCATGACACACTGCGTACATGCGAAGTTTACAATATTACTAGAAACGAGTGGCACAGTATCGAACCTATGAATACAGCACGTTCCAATGCAGGTGCAGCTTATTTAAATCGAAAGATCTTCGTCGTAGGCGGTTGGGATGGTGTGAGCTTGAGTTCTGTAGAATATTATGATTTAGTTACGCACGATTGGGTTCGTATAACGAGTTTACCTCGCGCGACTACAGGTGTACGGTGTGGTATTTTAGTGCAACAAACATCGAGTGAGCAGAAACCACGACATAAAAATAGCCGTGGAAATAGCTGTATTATTTCTTAATTGTTGGTATACTGTATTGTATAAAATTTATACGCATTTTTTAAAAGTATCTTTTTGTATCAAATTTACTAACGAGATATTATTATTGACTTGTCTTTCTTGATATTATAGTCCCAATTCCAAGTTCGCCGTTCCCACTGCTATGCGTTATGGTAGTTATGGTAAAAAAAATTGTGGGAAGGGCGAATTTATTTTCTAAACATTCTCAGTGCTGTTAAAATGATCACTTCTTGACATAATTTCCCAAAAGTAATATACCAGTAGTATTCTATAAGTATCACTCAGCCATACTTACGGGTGGCAGTTGGAGTATAAGAAAAGCAGTTGTCACGTGACCAAAGTTGGCCGTCACATGGTGGTATTGACAAAAAGTTACTTAGATCATTAGAAGTAGGCGTCACGTGAATAAAAAAAAAAAAGCGATTTTTTTAAAAAAGGTTCGTCGAATAACATTTCAAATTGAGAAACTTAGCATGATTTCCACTTATCTGGATCTGGACCGGGTCGCTTGTAAGAAATTTAATCAGATTTGAAAATGGTTGAAAAAGTTTCAAAGATCATAAGGATTCGTTCTGGACCGATTCCAGTTAGTGTAAATCAGGCTTTGCGGATCAAGAAATTCTATTATTATAAATTCTATTTATCTTCTAACACTAATTAAAGGTACAAAATCACCCTCAGATATTTTTTTCAAATTTTTCCTTCTGTGGTCTAGATGAAAGTTCATATTGC